>LGSN01000007.1:0-146065 GCA_001314375.1 Phytophthora podocarpi
GAAGTTCGTTGCTAACAACGGTATTGCGAAACGTAAATGGTTTGAAGGCAGCTCGCGCTGCAAATACGGTATACTTAAGTATGATAAAGCATCAAAGCAAGCAATCGACTCTAGTTGACGAAACTGGCTTGTGAACAGCACCTATCGACGGCCTTCATCTGAAGTCGCATACAACCACCCCACAAAGTGAGTAAGAACCTGAATATAGACGCATTTTGCTGTTCCAGCGGTAATATTCCCTAGCACCTACTCAGCACATGTATCGAGCACTTCCTTCGCTTACAGCCGTGAGATCAACCAACCCAATAGAAACTGGATAGCATTTTTCTAAAGTTTCTATCGTTCATTTTGAACGACGAATTCCATTTATCTATACATTGTATCCTTGCCGAATTTTGTGCAAATGGCGCAGCTTTATAATGTTATCTGAATGTCGCACGCATTTCCATGCGATACTGATGTTGCACGAACAAGCCCGCCAAAAAGTCCATACAAATTGATCCCAAGGAGAGATGGCTGAGGGCAAGCGGAAGGCGCTGTCTTCATCGTTCCTGTGCTCGCCGATCCCCAAGGACCCGTCGCAAGTCTTCTTCGTAGACGACAGCAGCTCATTGCAGGTCTGCACCGCTCTAAAAACCGTCATTGCCACCTCCTCTGTGGCCATCCTCTTAAAAATCTCTCTCTTAATCCTGAATTTTCGCAGTCCAAAGGCGAATCCAGCGACAATTTCCTGGACGACATGAACACACCGTCGAAGACCATCAGCAACTTCTCGCCCGAGTACGTTCGACAGCTCCAGGAGCGCGTGCGAGAGCTGGGGAAGGAGCGGAGGGAAGGTACGGACGGCTATGTTACAATCAATATACAGCAGAGACTGACGACGTTGTTGCAATTACCCAGCAAAGCAGGCGGAAGAGAGTGAGAGTGCGAGGAAGAGCAAGCGCCAGCGACTCGAGATCGAGAGCATTGCAGTGTCCAAGGTGAGACGGCAGCAGCTGTTGCGTGTTGGCGAGTCTATTGTGGCTGATGCTTACTATGCGAGGTGTAATAGAACGAGGAGCTGAAACGAGAGGTGGAAACGCTCAAGATTCAGCTGGAGACCAACTCGCAGCGACACCAGATCGAGCTGAAGGAGAGGGACGTGCAATTGGACCAACTACGACGTCAACTGAAGTATGCTGTGACGGAAGAGGAAGAGACGCTAAAGGAGCTGAAGACCATCACGAACGAGCATTCGGCTGAGAAACTGCAGTTGGAGAAGAGAGTGGTGGAATTGGAAGCGCAGCTGGATCTTGTCGAAGGAAAGCTGAATGAGTGGAAAGAAAAGGCTCTGGAAACGACCAGTCAACTCCGCACGCAGATTAGACAGTCTGCGATGAAGGTGAACGAGATGAAAGACCTCGACAGGATTGCATATTCAGCTGTTGGTAGGAACCGCGACTGATCGTTTTCTTTGTATGCGCCACCATGACAGATCCAACTTCTGCAAGACGAGCTGGAGGCTGCTCAAGACTCATCTTCGACGTCCTCTCAGGTTAGTGCCGACCAGTGTTCTATTATTTCTTGTGTGTCATGTATTTATTCGTTTTGATGTTCCTCAGAGCGAGGACAATATTCTTGAATCAAAGATTCGTTTGCTAAAATCCCAGCTGAAGGAAAAGAGCATGGAGGCTGAGCATGCGGCTTCCAGCTTGCTTGGCGCACAAGAGACGCTGGAAAACGCACGTGAAGTTCGCGAGTTAAATGAGCAGATCATGCAGCTGCAGTCGACAGAGCGTAAACTTAAGGCTGAGGTGCGTGTACATTGCTACTGATCTTAAAGAGCTGGCTCCTAATGTTCATTGTGTGTTCTACAGTTAGTGGACTTGATCGAGGCATCCCGATCCTCTTCTATTTTGCAGGAAAAGCTGTATCGGATGACTCAAAAACTTCAGCAAAGTGAAGAACGGAACGTACAGTCGCTCAAGCGTATCGTACGTTGTTGGGAAACGACGACTGCAATTTCTTGTGTATATAGATCTGGTCTAACGGGTTTTGATCTTGCAGGAGCGTGCAATGCTCGTGGAGGAGGTGCACAAGCAGTTCTATGACTACTTTGAGCCGATTGTAAATGAAGCGAAGAGTAAGCCGGGCTGCGTTTATTTTATCATTCATGGCAAGTATTTACACAAATGTTTGCCCATTTGCAGGTGGAGTGTCGTTGGAAGACCTGAAAAACCGACCGGCAGCAGCAGTCATTGAGCTGTATAAAGCACGTCAGAATGCCTTCGAGATCCTCTTTGACCAAAAGAACAACGTGGAGATTCAACGTCGGCGGCTAGAGAAGCAGTGTGAAAAGCTTCAGAGTGACTTAATTACGTCCGGCAACAACTGCGCAAAGCTTGAAATGCGGTTGGCTGAGGTCCAGGAGAAAATGAACGGGTCCAATGATGTGGCAACACATTTGCGCAAGGTGAACACAGAGCTGGTTGAGATCCTTGAAACGTATGGCAAGGATCTTGACGGCCAAGCTGCAAATGAACTTTCAATGAAGCGCGTTGCCCTTCTGGAATCCTTGCTGAAGCAGTCGCAAGAGTTGATCAAGGGCATGGAATCCACCCAAAAAGCTATGGCAACACCTGCTGCTGTTAAGAAGTATGAGGCTCGGATCGAGCGACTGGAGAAGGCGCTGGCAGATGCAAAGCAAGATAATGGAAACCTGACAAAGCATCTTGAAAAGGCTGAGATGGAGCTGGCAATCTTTGAGAAACGGCTAGGCAGAGGTGAATTCAATGTCGAAACGACAAAGATTGTGCATTTAGCTGTAAACCCGACACGCGAGCTGCTCCAAAGCAAGGCCAAGTCGAGCGACATTGAAAGCTTGCGCCAGGAAAACGAGGCACTTCGCTCAAGACTCAACAAGCTCACAGACGGCGACGACATTGAGGTAAGCCCGATGAGCACGAACTGCACTTTCATTTTTGCCAGTTTTAAGTTCGATATGAATTTCTTGCGTGCGCAGTCTCCGAGTGTCCCTGCCGAGGACAAACTTACCACAACCACTTCGTATGATACTGTGGAGGGTCTGAAGAAGCTCAACCAGCGCCTGAAGCAGGTACACGAATCCACTTATTTCTTGCAGTTGCATGCCTTGCCTTCTAACTGTGGTTACCAACGGGTGCAGGTGTTCGGAGACCAAATTCGGCAATACCGAGAAGCCGTGTATTTGCTGACTGGCTACAAGGTGGACCTGAAAAAGAGCAACGGCATGGAGCTGCTGCGACTGCGCTCCGTCTACTCCGAGCACGACGACGACGAGCTGTTGGTGCGCATGGAAGCCAACGGGTCGTTGGAGCTGCTGGACAGCGACTTCTGCTCCCGGATTAACCAGCGCGTCTTCGCCTACCTCACGACATGTCGGTCATTCCCAGCTTTCTTGTCCACGCTCACGCTGGATCTGTTCGAGAAGCAGACCTTCCAGGGCAATTAGCAGTTGGCTCTTTAAACTTTGCACAAAGTGCTCGATAAACATTTGGGGCATACATGTACAGTATGCCAACTTCCCTTGGGTTTCCTCCAATCTTTCATCCGTCGGGACCATGTCAGTGCCAGCTGCAGCTGGTTGAGGTTACAGTGACGTAGGGCTCGTCGTCGATTTTTGGCCAAAAGGTAAACACGGGATTGGATGTCAAGCCTATCATCCCGATCAAGTTGTGTGTTGTACACCAATCTTCGCATTGAAGTTCCACAGTGCCGCTTCCGGATGCACACACAATCGAATTCGCCTTCGTCTGCAGCAGTCTGTGTATCAATCAAGCCCTAGCAATGCTGAGCCTCGCCCGTGGAAAGCAGCCTCAATCGGCACGTCTACTGACGCAATTGGCGCGGCGCCGCATGTCTTCGTCGTCCGGCCGCCTCGCGCAGTTCCCGTTCCTGGAGGAGCTGGGGCTCAAGGAGAAGAACCACGGCGTGTACAACGGCCAGTGGTTTGGCAGCGGCGACGTGTACACGTCCGTGAGCCCTGTGAACGGCCAGCCAATTGCCAGCATTCGTGCTGGCAACAAGGCCGACTACCAGAAGGTGGTGGCCGCCATGGACAACGCCAAGCCCCAGTGGTGCGACCTGCCTGCCCCGGAGCGCGGAGAGATAGTGCGCCAGATTGGAGAGGAGCTACGCAACAAGCGCGACGCTCTGGGCAAACTCATCTCGCTGGAAATGGGCAAGATCTACGTGGAGGTAAATTGCAACAAGCCTTTTTGTTGGCTCTATAGACGCTGTAGCTGTAGCTGATGGTTGGTTTCGTGCTTTTGTTGTTGTCAATTAGGGCGTCGGTGAGGTGCAAGAAGCAATCGACATTTGTGACTTTGCTGTTGGACTCAGTCGTACACTGAACGGCTCGGTGATCCCGTCCGAGCGCCCGGGCCACTTCATGATGGAGCGCTACAACCCGCTCAAGGGCCACGTGGGCATCGTCACGGCCTTCAACTTCCCCTGCGCAGTGCTGTTCTGGAACGCGACGCTGAGTCTCGTGTGTGGCAACACGCAGCTTTGGAAGCCGTCGGAGTCGCTATCGCTGACGTCAGTGGCGTGCACCAAGATCATTGCGGACGTGCTGGAGCGCAACGGCCACTCTGGTGCTATTGCCTCGTTGATATGTGGAAACGGCGCGGAGGTGGGCGAAGCGATGCTGCACGACAAGAGCATGGAGTTGATCTCGTTCACAGGTTCCACGAAGGTGGGCCGTCACGTGAACGAAGTTGTCTCGTCCCGCTTTGGCAAGACTATCCTCGAGCTGGGCGGCAACAACGCGATGATCGTGGACAAGGACGCGGATTTGGAGATGGCGCTGCGTGCGACGCTGTTCTCAGCTGTGGGAACGGCTGGCCAGCGCTGCACGTCGCTCCGTCGCCTCTTCCTCCACGAAGATATTCACGATGAGTTCCTTCAGCGCCTGGTATCTGCGTACCAGAACGTGAAAATTGGCGATCCGTTGGAGGATGGCGTTCTGTGCGGCCCGCTGCACAACACCCAGGCTGTAAAGAACTATCTGGATGGAATCGATTCTATCAAGAAGCAGGGGGGCAAGGTGGGTTTTCTTACGTTGCAAAGAGCTAGTGTGTTGAATTGTGTCCTCACAATTCTTCACTATTTGTTGTGCAGATCCTCACCGGTGGCAAGAAGATCGAAGGCGATGGCCACTTCGTGGAGCCGACCATCGTTTCCATCGCCCACGACGCTGAGGTCGTCCAGGTAAGTCTGCATCTTGACCTTCGAAGTCGTTTGATTGTGCATTGCTGACTTGGCTGCAAACAACATTTGTGCACTCTGCCCAACAGAAAGAAATCTTTGCGCCGATCATGTACGCGCTGAAGTTTAAGACACTGGAGGAGGCGATTGAGAAGAACAACGCCGTTCCGCAAGGTTTGTCGTCGTCTCTGTTCACGAAGAACCAGTCGGCAATCTTTAAGTGGACGGGTCCGTTGGGATCGGACTGTGGTATTGTGAATATCAACATCGGACCCAGCGGTGCTGAAATTGGCGGAGCTTTCGGCGGCGAAAAGGAAACCGGCGGTGGTCGTGAGTCGGGCAGTGACGCGTGGAAGCAGTACATGCGTCGGTCGACGTGCACCATTAACTATAGCAAGGAGCTCCCGCTTGCTCAGGGAATCGACTTCAACTAAGTGCGGGTCCTCTCCTGCAGATATAGTGTCGGGCTTGTAAAACACATCATCGACAATCCATTTGCGTTTTGCTAGTCTTTCAAGAAAGCTCAAAGCCCTCCGCATTGGTAATCGCAAACGTAATTTTCTCGACAAGCGTCTCGTAGCTGGTATATTCAGGCAGCACAAGTTGATTGAAGCATGTATGTGTTCGTGGCAGCGCCTGTGGGTCGAGATCTGACTTGGTCAGATTTAACGGAGGCTCGAAGCCGTCGAGCGGGATCTTGTTTGTACCTGTCATGAACTTCAGGAACTGGCCCCGTAGTTCGGTTGTGAACTCACGCAGAGCCTGCCACAACCAGAGTACAACCTGTGCGTGCTCGTCGTAGCCACCCTGAAATACTGTGCAGGAGCGTAGTTCTTCTACATCAATCGTTGGCTTTCCGTTTACTAACATTTTTAACTCCGCCATATCAAACACTTTGATGGCGGATAGAGGAATTAACATCGTGAAACCCTGAACTAAAGCATCCATTTGAGCCTGGGCACCAAACTGTGTACGCCACTGCACCACTAGGTCCACGTATTCTTGCTTGTTGACGTCAGTGACTGGAATATCCCTGCCATTCTCTTTTAGATCCACGAGCACGGGCTTCTTTCCAGCCCCCTCCATCTCCACACTAAACGTCTCATCAATTACATCTGCAATTTCGTTTCCAAGCATCCACACGAGTGATTTGTAATACTGTGAGTCCATTTGGTGGAGATCGTCCATGCCTGTAGGTAGTTGCAGCAAGCGCTTGTAGAATACGTCACACAAGGGCAAATCCAGCGTTTGCCTGTCAAATATTGCCTTTGCAACGAATTTACCCAGGAATTTGAACTGCTGGGTAAAGTTTGGGAGTTGAGACGACGAAAGATCTACTGCAAACAGTCCTTCGTCACAAAGCTTAAACAGCCGTAGGCTTTTGTGAGTGGCGTGCTTAGACACTTGCAGAAACCAATCTTTCGAGAGTCCGCCAGAGTCGATTCCCGGTTCGTTTTCAAATGAAATCTTGGGTTTGGCAACCAGCTCAGCTTTTGCCAGAGTTTGAAAGTACTTCAGTGTTCCCTCAAACATAGATTCTCGGTGAAGCTCAATCTTCATAATGCTGCCAAGGTTGAGTCCTTGCATACTTTGCCGGATTTCGCGGTGAAAGCGAAATCGCTTCCGCCTGAAAATCATTTCAGGTGTTTCTTCAACATTATCCAGACCTTTCTCCTCCCGTACAACAACAAGCTCCAGAGGCTCTTCCGTCACACGCTGGCTTGTAAACTTGTTAAAGAAAAACACCTGCTCTGTTTTGGGGTCCCAGCACTGTACCCAGCGATCATACGCTGCCGTTTTCTCGGCACTCGTTAATTCCACAATTTCGGGTTTTCCGTATGCCATGGTTTTGACCAATTTACTTTCAACAAATACAGTAGCACCGACAATGTTCGATGCCTGGAGACGAAACGTGTACGTAGTTTTCGGGGAGAGTCCCCCAACAACAAAGCCAGCTCCGGTCCCCTCGTACACTTGTTGAAAGGATGACTGCTGACCTCCGCCGCTTTCTCGCATCTCAAGGGAATAAATAACTGGTGGAGCTCCATTGGCTCCCACAGGGAACCAAAAGATACTTGCATACGTATTGGACACTGCACCGGCAACAGGCTGTCGAGGAACGTCTGGAGGTCCCGGGAGTGTCCAGAAAATCTCGCTTGCATCACTGTATTCATTCCATCCGCCGGCATTTCGCGCACGGACCCGGAATTCAAACGGAGTATGGCACTTCACGCCGTTCAAGCTGACGTGTTTCCATGCCGTGACTACTGCTAGCCCAGCCCACGCATTGTTGGGGCTGTCAGCTCGTCGATACTGCACCTCATATCGGTCGACTGTTGAATCTGTCGACTTCTTCCACTTCACAACTAGATCAGTTTGTTGCGCCTCTACCAATCTAGGTGGCTTCAGCACTGGCGGCGCCTTCTTGTTTGCCGCAAAGTCCATGATATTTTCTGTTGAAATTTTGTACGGGATCTGCGACTCGCTTGCATTGGCCTTGGGCGTGCTCCCTGCCTCCGATACAAACACGTTGCCATCCTCATCGACTGCTGCGCCTACCGGGTAACGCACAGCACTCTCTCCGCCTCCTCTTCTCTTAATTTCTGCCTCATCTACTGTGATCCAGAGGTAAGACTGGCCGGCTTTGGGACTCGAGCTCGGATACTTTTGCGTCTGCACCGACACTGGCGCGTACGGGAAGAGATTCTCCACGACGTGCGCCACCGCCGCCTTTTGCTTCAGAGCAGCTTCCTCCTCTCTATATGGCGACCAAAAAATGAGCAAAATAGTTGTCGTAAACGTTAGATGTATTGTAGCGGAGCATCTTGAGTCAGGACACACAGACCTCTTGGCTTGCAACTCTTCTTCGAGATCCAACTGCTCGTTGGTCCGAGCGGGGACCACCACGCGCGAGTTAGTCGGAGAGGACGGCGCAAAGACGCCCTTGGACGCCACAGCAGATGCAGGTGCAGGCGACGCGCGCGTCGGTGCCTTGCTCAGGACGCCGCCCATGGGGCTGATCTACCAAAGTTGAAGTGCTGGGATGACTACAAAACTCATACGGGTTCAGAAATTAGACTTTAACTCTTACAAAACGCGAGTCAAGTGATTTAAATTCAGAAATACTGAACCCGCGTATTTGCCCAATCACACCACCAGAAAAACGCGAGCAGCCATTACGCAGACAATATGCACATCCGGGAACCTTGTCATTCCTGGATCCGCCTGCCAAAGAAGACTCCAAGCCCACTCTCCTCTACCTATTCCTACCATGAGCTGCTGCCCCGTGACCGCTGAGGCCGCGCGCGGCCCGGCCGACCACGCTGGTGTGATGAAGAAGGCCGGCAACACCAACATCTACGTGACTGGCCCCACCTCCTCTAAGGCCGGTGTCATCGCGTACCCGGACATCTACGGCCTGGACAGCGGCCGTACCAAGGCCGACGCCGACATGCTGGGCAAGCTCGGCTACGCTGTCGTGGTCGTGGACCTCGCGGACGGCGACTACTTGGAGAGCTCGGACGGCCTCCCAGACTGGTTTAAGAAGTACACGTTCGCCGAGCACTTTGGCCCGCGCATCCAGGACGCCGCCAACTACCTCAAGACCGAGGTGGGCGCTGAGCGCCTTATTAGCTACGGCATGTGCTGGGGCTCGTGGGTGGGCGCCACGCAGACAGCGCAGGCCGACCCGGTCGTACTGGGCCACGTGTCCTTCCACCCCACGTGGATAGTAGAGAACATCCTCAAGGGCGACGGCGCCGTCGACAAGCTGGCTGAGAGCGTCAAGGTGCCGCAGCTGCTCATGGCCGCCGGTGATGACCCGGATTTCGTCAAGCCGAACGGCAGCGTGGACAAGATCCTTAAGGCACGCGCGGACATTGGCCCCAAGTCTGACGTGCTGCTCTTCGCCGACCAGAACCACGGTTGGGTTCACCGCGGAGACACTGACAACGCCGCCACGAAGACGGCAGTGATGAAGGCTTGGCACGGAGCAGTCAAATTCATCCAGACCAACTGCCCGGTTTAAAACGTTCGGTGATCAGTAGGTGTCCTGCTCGTTTGAGATCGGAGCTGCGTGCAGCTGCTGCAATATTTTGCTGAAGCAGATGCTGCGTACGTTGGCCTCCCATCACATGCTAGCGAAGTAGTATTCGACTACTGCTGGTTTTCCGATGATTTGATTCGTGCAGAAACCAAAAAATTCGCGTTTACGTAATCCAAAAATCATTTCCGACGATCTCATTCGTGTAGAAGCCAAGCAGTTCAAAATTCATCAATTTGGATCAGCCATTTCACTTCGAATTGCTACGTGTCATGCTTAAGCCCACGACGCTTGCCCGCCGCGCGCTGCGCTCCCGCGCCGCCGCCCGCCAACTCAGTGCTGTGCAGGTGGCCGGTGTGCACTCTTCCCGCGCTGGTCAGCAACGCGCTTCCTCCTCGCGGGAATCGTTCAAGAAGACTGCGGCGTTTGCTGCGGCTGGCGTTGCGTTGGCTGCCGCGGGGTTTCTGGCGGACGCTGCGCAGGCCGAGGACCACCACGAGTTCGTGAACTGGTCGGCTACGCACGAGTGCCGCCCCAAGAACTTCCACGTGCCCGAGACGGTGGACGAGGTGGAGAAGTTGCTCAAGACGTACCACGACAAGAAGCAGAAGCTGCGATGCATGGGCGCCGGAGTGTCGCCCAATGGACTGGGCTTCTCCGGCAAAGCTGCGGGCAAAGAGGGCACCAATGAGGCTTTGATGACGCTGGCGCTGCTCGACAAGATCCTCAAGGTGGACAAGGAGAAGCTGCAGGTGACGGTGGAGACCGGCATGATCGTCGGAGAGCTGCTGGACAAGCTGCGTAACTACGGCATGACTATGCAGAATGTCGCGTCCATCCGCGACCAGCAGGTCGGCGGCATCTGCCAGGCTGGCTGCCACGGAACGGGAGCAGGCATCCCGCCTATTGACGACCAGATCGTCGAGATGGAGATCGTGACCCCGGCCAAGGGCAAGATGACGCTGAGTGCCACGCAGAACCCGGAGCTCTTTGCATTGGCCAAGTGTGGACTTGGAGCGCTCGGTGTGGTGACCAAAGTGACGCTGCAGTGCGTGCCCATGCACAAGCTGATCGAGAAGACCACCGTGATGACGCTGGACGAGATCCGACAGAACCACAACCGCTGGCTCGTGGAGTTCCAGCATCTGCGCTACATGTGGATCCCGTACACGGATGCGGTTGTTGTGGTACAGTGCCGTCGTGCTCAAGACGACGAGCCTCTCAACGAGAAGCGGTTCCCACCGGTGAAGAACAGTGACAAGGTGCGCATGGAGGCCCCCCGGAAGCTGTACTTGGAGATGACCAAGGGCAAACCGGAGCTGGACTACCTCGACTGGAGCTTCACAAAGATGCGTGACAAACTGCTTGAGATCAACCCGCTCGACAAGCAGCACGTCATTCGTGTGAACGAGGTGGAGAAGCAGTTCTGGAAGCTCAGCGAAGGTTACCGGGTTGCGTATTCGGACGACATCATTGGCTTTGACTGCGGGGGTCAACAGCTTGTGGAGGAGGTCTCATTCCCGTGCACCGGCACGCTGGAACTGGACTTCATGGAGAAGCTTCTTAAGCGCATTGACGAGGAAGACATCCCGGCGCATTCGCCTATCGAGCAGCGCTGGACGGCTCGCAGCACCTCCGTGATGAGTCCTGCGTCATCTTCCAACTCGGGTCAGATCTTCTCATGGGTGGGTGTCATCCTGTACTTGCCAACAGCGGAGAAGAAGGTTCGTCAGTCCATCAAGAGTCGCTTCATGGAGTTTTACGCCACTTACCGCGACTTTATGGAGCCGTTCGGAGCGACGGAGCACTGGGCGAAGATCGAGTGGTCTGAGGATTCTGCCGAACGCCAGAAGATGCGCGATCGCCTGAAGAAGAGATACCCGCTCGACAAGTTCAAGAAGGCACGCGACGAGGTGGACCCTCACCACATCCTTTCCAACCACATCGTTGACGAGATGTGTGCCTGAGCCAGCGCATGTAGATCGCTCGGAGATCTCTCGTCCCAGCTAACTCGTGAACAAAAGAGCAGCGCTTTCATGTTGAATACGTGTAGGGTCTTAGTTGTATGTCCTGCTCGCTACGAAGTTGAAAACCTGATCAAACTGACCAGCAGGCAGATAGGCCAGCCATGCTGCTACGAAATGCTGACTGAAATGTGCTTCACTCGTCGACATTCCTTTTTGTTGTTCTAGCTGGTGCAACAAACGAAGCAGCAAGAGCTCGAACTGTGTTCGAACTGTGGACCATGTTGATATCGTATCCAAATGCAGCTCACATGCAGCCGACACCAAGAAACATACCCACTGAATGCAAAACAGGGTTCCTGACAGTGATCCCTGGGAAGATGTAATAGCTCGGTCGTGAGCAGCTAGGACATGGCTGAGAGATTCCACCAACAACATATTTGATGGTGTACCTACCTGCAGTTGAGTGTTAACAGCACCCAAAAGACCCCAGCATCTTGCAACGTAGCGCATTACCGAGTGGGTCGACACTAGCCGACACGGAATTTGCAGCTCAACTTTCGGCTCCTTCGACAACTTGTCTGCGGCCCACTTGGGAATAGCAAGCTTCTCTCCCAAAGAGGTCTCTGACTCCGTTGGCTCATACTCCAGCAGATACGGAATAATTCTGCCGAGCAAAACTTGGAAGAGGACACTGCCGCACTCGAGCATCATTTCTGCGACCGCAGATTGGATCAGGAGACTGCCTTTGATGGTTTCCACCACAGAGCCTAATCCAACAAACTCATACCCAGCAATAACATCCAGAAGACGCCACGTTTCAGCCTTGGTGGACTCCACAGACACGTTTCCGGATAGTGTTGAATTCCACAGTAATCCCCAGAGCAAAACTTGGATAGCTGAAATCACATTTGGTAGTGGCAAGGTGCCTAGTGAATCGCCCACTGACTTCTCCTGCATATACGCTTCAACTGATGCAACATCTTCCAAGCCCTTGCAGAGTTTATCGTTGCCCAGATCGCTGTTGAACAGACCCAAGAGCGTCCACAATGACGGGTTGAGCAGCGAGTCCAACTGCTCCAACACGATTATCGACGCAGGATCAGGCATCAATTCCATGGTATTCTTGAGTAACAGGAGCAACCTCTCATGAATGAGAATCCTGAATCTCGGATCACTAGCAGTGGGAGAGCACAACGCCCCCAAAACCAGGTTGAACGAACTCTCCAAGACGGTACAGTCGAGATCTCGACCAGCATTGGTCGTCACAAAGTGTTGGAATAACTGTTGGATCAGTGTGTACAAATTGAACTGCATTTCAACACTTTGACTGGTGCAACAGAAAACAGGATTTATCACTCCATCGAGGAGCTTGCTCATCGTCACCACTGGAGCGTCTCGTTTTGAAGAAGTACATGTACTTTTGGAGATCCCAACAACGGACAGGAGAAATGACATCACATTCTGACTTTCTCGATCAAAACTGCTCTGGTTGCTTGAAACATCAAGTAAAGTCTGCTGCAGTTCACACTCAAACAGAGTGTATCTTCCATCTTCAGCGTCTTCATTCCAATCCAGAAGCAGCGGAGATGTACGCAGTACCTTCAAGTACAAATTATGAAGCATTACGTCAATCCGAGAGCCGCGAATACACTGTTGAATGACTTGTCTAGGACAAAACGCAGCCAGAATGACCAGCGATGCTGCATGCTCCAAGTCTTGGGCTTTGCCTGTGAGGCGATTAAACACTCGCTTGATTCGTCGCACAAATTCATCTTTCGCGGATTCACAGCGATCCAGGAAACATAATTTTCGACGCATTTGCAAACCCAGGAGGAACGACGTCTGAATCGAGATAATATCGAGCCTTTTCATCGCTGACAACTCATCGAAAGCCTTTTCGAGTATGTCACTCGAAATGATCGGCTCTTCTTCTGATGAGGAGCAAATACTTGAGAGCTGTTCAATAGCGGACAGCTCCACATCTTCGCCATCAAAGTTAATTTCATGATCTGAGGAATCGTTGCCACAGGGCGGGCTAATAGACCCCTTTCCTTTCAAATATTCCTCCAAATCCATCATGCTTTCCACGACAACCAGCGTAGTATCAAATTCTACGCCATTAGTACCTTGGACATCACTTGGGTCTGCCTTCGTTTTGATCAACTCCACTAGTTGCGTTGTAATATCCCAGAGCACATTTGCTGTCGACGGCTGTAGCCCTTCCAACTCCACACCATCGCAACGTTCAATCGGTCCTCGCGCTGAAGCCAACTCAACTTGCTGCATCGAAATGACCTGTTCTGCTTTATCCATAAAAGCTTGACCACGTCGAGAATTGAACAGTCGAGAATCCAGCACATTGGGGAACTCCAGAAACTGTGTCCAAGCACCTGCGCTCTCCTCACACTTTCCCAATGCTCGTAAAACACTAAGAGCTTTGCTATTCATAAGCATTCCCTCCTCCATCATGTCCAGAATCTCAGCGATTCGTCGCATCCGGTTCTCAGCACTTCGATCACTAGCCGCAGCTCGAACAATGGCCGCCGTCACCAATGCACCCAACAGTGTTTCCAACAGTTCCAACCCGTTCGTCACAAAATACGGATCCGTGCAAACATCAAACAGCTCTTGGATATCCTCCACCGCATCAGTGGCATGAGACTGCAATAGCCACGTCCGAAGTTGCTCCTCCAGTCGACAGGCCACCACCTGCAGCACGAAATCGTTTGCAGCGTTACCGGACTCCCTGTCACTCCTCCATTGGCGCAGAGCTATTGCAAACAAGTCTTCGTCAAGGAATTCACGATCCGATCCCCAGTATTGTCGGATAGCTGCCACAGCGTCCGCAACGCCCTTGGTCTCCATTGACCACGATTTCGATTTGAAAGTTAAACTTAGGATAGGATTAACCAATGAAAACGTCTCAATGATCAGATGTAACTTTAGGCTTGCTTGTCCTGCAACTACACTAAGGTGCTAGTTCTGCTATTGTTGCTGTAACCAGGACTTGTGCGCACTTTCTTCAGATAACGAGCTCGTAGCAGTTGGTAGCAGTGTCGGGCCTCCGCATCCGAGATCAGCTCGCCGTCGACTTTAAGCAGTGCAATGGCGTTCTGATCTTCCATGAGGTCATTCTGTCGCTTGAGCTCTTCAGCCAACGTGCTGGTGAGTCCTTGCAACTGCTGGGTTTGGCTGGGGGTATGCGCGAACGACTCCAGCGACACGTCTGCTCGCCGCTTGTGACTAGACGGAATGACGAACGTGTTCGCATCGGAAGCTTGTGTGGCTGCTGCAACTGCTACAGCTGCAGCGACAGGAGACGTCGTAACAATCTCATTAGAAGGGGGTGCTGAGGCTGACACACTAGGAACAGGAGACGGAGCAGCAGATGTCGTTGTAGTATGATCTACCGCCGATATCTCTGGCTCACTGCTGGTCGCGGACGACGCCTGCGCTGCATGGGTGGTCTCCTCCGTTACCACTGTGGGGGATGGCAGTGCGTTCATTGCCAGCACCGGGTAGTTGCTAGAGTTGGCGAAGAGCTGCATCCACTTGGCGGAGTAGCGCAACTGCTTCCAGCAAGCTTCGAACGAGAACTTGGCGTTGTAGATCCGGTGGAAAATGACCTTGGCGTCGTCGATCCACGGCTGCTCCGTCAGCAGCGCCACTGCAGCAGCGTCTGCCGAGTCTCCTCCGCTCTCCTCCGCCTGCTTCATTCTTTTATTCTGCAGCTCATTGAAGATACTCGCGAATTTCTGCGAGTCGCGATTGATGCGCGTCCAGCGCACTTTGAGCCCGTTGAGCGGCCGCTCCACCGCCGACTCCACCTCCTGGTGGAACAGCTCGCGCACCACATTCCAGAAGTTGGAGGCCTTGTGGTCCCCGCCGTGCAGCTGCAGGTCGCTGGCGCTCAGCCACACGCGACACAGTGTCTGGTCCTCGGCTGTCGTCCAGTTGGTCTTCTTGCCCATTTTCCGGTAGCAAGCGTGGAGCTCCCGACGCTTTAGAAACGCGTTTCGTTTCTTACTGGTGGGAAGAAACCTCGACAGCATACAAAACTCTATAATCGCGACTATGTCCGATCGGACTTAAAGCGTTTTTTGCCCATCATTTCCGACATGTCGAGTCGAGTGTGGCAGGTGGCGGTGGGAACTGTGGCGCTGGCGGCCGTGCCGCTTGTGTGCTGGCAATACCAGCGATACATGTGCGTTTTCTATATTGCATAGTGGCCGGGTACTAGTTGCTGCAGTGGAAAAATACTGCGATTTCATTGGATTAGCTGCTTCCGGAGCCTTGATGTCGTCGTGTGGTGTGCATCGATCTAGTGAACCGAAGGAGCGTCGCGAGGCCATTAAACTGTTGAGGAAAGTGGAACTGGTTGCGACGGAAGTGTATGTTCGGCTGATGCACCTGGAGACTCAAGCGAAAGAGTTGGTGGAGTATGAGACCAAGAAAGAGGCTGGCGAGACGGAGGAAGAGGACCTGGCTGCCAATTCCACGTTGAACTCCTGTAGGTTGCTGTATTTTGCTGTGGCCTGCAATTGCTAGGCTACGATGGGTTGTCTTGGTGTGATACTGTTGCTAAAGGTGTTTTTGTGTGCTATTGATTGTTGCAGATTACCACTTCGACTCGCAAGGCAACAAGCTCAAAACGAAGTGGGACTCGTACGACGTGGACGCTGAGTTGGACCGCCTCGAGAAAGTAGAACAAGGAGAGGAAGTGTCGACGGCTGGAACTGAAGTTAAGAAATCAGTGCGCAAGACGCCGCAGATCACCAGGTCGAAGGCTCTCGCCATCTCCCAAGGCATCGAGCACGAATTCGAGGCTGTGCTGTCATTTTTGGACGACATCCGCGGCGACGACGAGGTCAAACAGCTGCGCAAGGCCATCGCGAACAAGGTCACCAAGGAGTACTTCGCTCGCATCGACTCTATTCAAGCAATGCTCGCCTGAAGTAGCAGTACCAGGCACCCACCCACCGTGCTTGAAGACTTACCGTATGACCAAATAATAATTGATCATACCAAATGTTTCATTATACTACATGTAAGCTTAGTCATATCTCACTTAACTCCGATTGCTAGGCCAGCAGTTTTATCAAGCGAAAGCAGTAGAATGGGGCGGAGCTCGAGTCCCCGCCGGCGTTACCGGACTCCGTCGCCTCGACGCAGTCGCAGCCGAAGCCGCAGCGCCCGCAGAGATGCAAGACGCCGTCACAGCAGCAGTCGGCGTTCCCGTTCGCGTTCTCGTTCTCCGCGTCGAGGTCGTCAAAGCTCGTCGAGTTTGCGGGAGCCAATGGGTCGCTACGGACCTTCCAGCGGCTCAAGCGGCAGCGGGTTTAAAACCAGAGGAGGCAGCAGATACAGCAATGACCAGACCGACGACTTCTTCGAGGAGAGGAAGAGGCAGCGAGAGTCCATCGACTTCAGCATCTGGGCAGGGATCCCCAGTCCTCCGCCTATGAAGAAGAAGACCAAGAAGGAGAAGAAGATGCCATCTCCATCCAGGTCCAGATCTAGGTCGGTTTCTAGGTCCATATCTAGATCGAGGTCGAGATCTAGATCCTACAGTGACTCGGAGGTTTCAAACTCGGAGAGTGAAGAGGAGCGGCGTCGACGTAGAAAGAGCAAGCGGAAGTCCAAG
This sequence comes from Phytophthora podocarpi, assembly GCA_001314375.1. Taxonomy (NCBI): domain Eukaryota; phylum Oomycota; class Peronosporomycetes; order Peronosporales; family Peronosporaceae; genus Phytophthora; species Phytophthora podocarpi. The sequence continues at coordinate 16,880 of LGSN01000007.1, forward strand.
TCCTCGCGCCGCTCTCATAAGAAGAAGACCTCTAAGAAGAGTAAGAAACACAAGAAGGAGAGTAAAAGCAGGCGCAAACGACGTCGACGCTCGTATAGCGAGAGTGAGAGTGACGATAGTCGCAGTGGCAGTGACTCGGACGCGTCGGTTGCGTCCGAGAAGAAGAGAGAGTGCGCGGAAAGTCGCGACAGCATGGACATGGTGGATGAGAACGAGAAGAGGGAAGCGACCAAGTTTAAGGAGGCAGTGCAAGGCACTCGAAAGGACGACGACGACGACGAGGAGATTGGACCGAAGCCTCTGGCAGCAGCTGAAGAGGCGGCGGCTTCGTCGCTGAATTACGGTAAAGCGCTGCTACCTGGCGAAGGCGCCGCTATTGCGCAGTTCGTGCAGAAGAACATGCGCATTCCGCGTCGTGGTGAGGTTGGCTGGAACGGCGAGGAGATCGAGAACCTGGAGAACCTGGGCTACGTCATGAGTGGTAGTCGCCACAAGCGCATGAATGCTGTCCGTATTCGAAAGGAAAACCAGGTGTACACGGCTGAAGAGAAACGTGCGCTAGCACTCATTAACTTCGAAGAGAAGCAACAGCGTGAGAATTCGATCATGAATGATTTCAAGGAGATGCTGACGGAGCGGCTGACGAAGAAACACGGCTCTCGGCTCGTGGAAGACATGGAGTCGTCGGCGAAAGACTAGAAATTAGGAGCTAGTGTTGGTAAATGTCTATCGTTTGCTCTTGCTTAGATGAACTTGCCTACGCTGAGCTTGGGTGATACTAACGTCCGAAGCAGTTTGCCGTGCGCGGTAAGGCTCGTCTCTTCTCTTCTTTTCACCTTCACGAAGCAAGTTTTCTCGAATGGCGAAGGAAAAACAGCCGACGGTAGGATGGCCGTCGTTTGGGTCCTCACTTCCTGCAAAGGACTTGATCACGCTAGGGGGGTCTGCACAAGGTTTGTCATGACAAGAAAAAGACATAAGTACCACAAAATATGCATTCAAATACACAAAGTTGTACTCGAAGTGATAAATACAAAACGTGATAGCTGTACTACGGTACATGTTCATGTACAGATGAACTTGTGAACAACGCCGTTAAAAAGTATGGGGTGCTGTTCAAATATGCTACATGTATTATGTACTTTTACTTGTAGATGTAGGATGTTGAGCGACAAATGGCATCTAACTTGTCGTTTTAGGTCTTTTAGGTGATTCATAAGTCATCAGTCTCGTTGTCAGCCTGTTCAATAACTTGTCCAAATTCAATTTGTGTGTATGCGCCTTGACGTATCCTGAATAAAAGTGATACAACACTGAAAGTTAGTCTGCAGCTAAGCTTGTGTTGACATGGATATGCCCCACCTGAAATGTGTCGCCTTTTATTTGCAACGACACTACCCCCACCTAAAGCCCGATCGAAGATACTTACAAGACCAGAGCTGAGTCGTTCAGCACACGGTCTAACGTTCGTATCCGAGACGGCGCCACAAATGTACAGGTAGTCACGGGAAATGGATTTCCATCTCAATTTGGTGTACACGAGGAACTCGGTGTCTTCCACCACTTTTAAGAGACCGAACGCTTTCAGAGTGTCCACTTTGTAAAACAACTCACCGTTCTCCCAGATATATCCACCCAGCAGAATCAACTTGTATCGCACTCCCAACGTAGCATCGACACTGCAAGGCGTTGCGAAAATACGCAATGTGCCGAACCTCCACAATACGAACGTGATTGCTCCTAGTGACCGAGTACAACGATAACGAACACGCAGCCCAATGCGATCACTCCATGTCCCACTAAACTCATCACGTAATAAGACACTGCTTTCGCCCCCGACTCGGTATCTCGAAGACTTGAGCGGTTCAGTGTTGTGAGGTAGTACTGCATTATGGCAGCAGTGAAGAACTCGCCCACCAACGCTGTCTCGTAGTTAAACAGTAGACGCTTCAACATAATTCTGAGACTTTCACTCATCCAGTTCATGGATTCAACAATCTCAAACAGCATGGACATGATGCCAGCCAAGTTGTAACCCAGCGAGATACATTGAATACGCCCGACATATCCCTCCTGCGTGATGAGAAGAAAAAGATCGCTCATGAGGCCATGGTCCAGCAACAAGAAGAGTAGAATACCGCGCTGACAATTCCGCGCCCCGTGTGCCGACAATCTCATGCTCTCTTGGACGTATACGATCACATTTTGGAAACGAATGGGCTCCGACAATTGGTCGCAATATTTGGCAAAGCGTTTGCAGGCGACGTATCTTCTCCTGAGCACCCAACAGCGAATAATGATCAGTGTTGAGCCTGTAAATGCATACCAATAGGATCTTTGATATCCAACGTGCCCTTTGTCGTTTGCAAGAGCAGCTCCATTGATGTCAAGAGTACCCACACCTTTCACAATATCGTAGGCAATATGATCCAAAGCACAGAACGTGCCTTCACCTTCCGCATAGAAGGAGTAATAACCGATGCTGCCATGATAAAAGTAGTTTGCAAACATGAAGCTCTGGTCTGCACAACTGGCTGGGGTAGTGCGATATGGTTCGACTGTAGTGTTCCCCAGATAGTATTACTGTGAAGATTGTACTGCGGCATGGCAAAGTGACAAAGGACCCCATCGCTGACGTGAAAATAGTGCGACGGAGCGACGTTCCAATATGCCCCTGCCATGAAGAGTTCCTTGACAGGACAAGCCTTGTGGAAATCCGCTGTCTCTTTCACTCCATCGACCGGCGTGATCAAACTGTGAAATCTTGTGCGGCGTCACAAACTGCGCATAACCTTTGATCTGTAGGAAGAGAGGCCCCAGACCCACGGCCATCCAAACCAAGACAAATTTCCTCGCCGCGGACAGCTTGGAGCCCTCGAGCTTGCCTGTATTGGTTTGGTTTGCAGAATGTTTATCCTTCGCCATCCGACCCGAGGAGTTGAAAAGAAAATGAGGAGCTAGAGTTGGACAAGCTTAAAAAAGCTGAAGTCGGACTAGCCTTAAAGTTGAAGTCGGGCCAGCGCCCAAATTTACATCGGGGGGGGGGGGGGGGGGCGTGCTTAAGTAGGTTGAATAACTGCTTCCGGCGTTTCAACGACTATTTCCCGTCAGATTCACCGTCTCACGTCGCCAGGTCAGTGTCCGGATTGTTTCTTAAAGCTTTCTTGGCCTCAAGCAAATATCCATGTAAATACACACGCTTGAAAGCAGGAATTATAACAGCCTCTCTTGGAACGGCAAGTAAGTGTAGTTGTGGAAGGCAAGATACTCTTGTGCATCTCAATAACTTTAACAACCCAAACGCTCTCAATGTGCTGAGTTTGGAATAGAGTTTGCCATCTTCCCAGGCATTGCCACCCAAAACAGTCAACTGCTTCGCACACACAACACACTCTCTATACAACAAGGTGCAGTCAAGTGGACAGCGAGCCGAACTCCCACTGTATAAATCCAACCGCGCCGGCTACTCTAGAAACGATGCTTACAAGCACACAGCCGGCTACAATGATGCCGTGACTTGCCAGGCTCATGAAATAGTGAGATGCTGCTTCCGCTTCAGGTCGTCATTCTTGAGACTCGATCAATTTAATGACGAAGCGAAGTACTGCGTACAAGAAGCAGCGCAGATGAGCTCATCAACGAGAACAGTTTCGAGGTTGAATAGAACCCGCCTGAAAAAGCAGCGGTTCTGCTCACTAAGCCAATGCATCATGTCGATCATTTCAACAGCATTGAGAGGTCTACTGGCAAATTATACCTCAACGAGATGCCCTGAAAACGCCCAAGGATCCTTTCTTGTGCAGTGAGCAACACAAAATCGCTCGTCGGCCCCTCTACCAGCAGGTATGCCAACCCCGTACGATGATACTTCGATATATTTATTTGCACCGTGTGCTGATGATAGCCGATATTCTCTTGGACGAAAACCATAGCGTCTTGAAGACTTGTGTTGATGCGATTGCTGATGTAACTTCGCTGGATGATCCAGAAGCGAACCAATACGATCTGCGATAGTCGACGCCTCCTCCATCGCTTGCGAGAGACGGCCTGTTGTTATCAAACGTCTCGAGATCACCAACACGTGATGTCATATTTGTCCCTTCACTTCACCGTAGAGTCAATAGAAGCCATGATAGAAGAAGTGCTGGAATGGATAGCTTTCTTATGCACAATTTGCTGGGCCCGTTGAGAATGGTTGAGTTGTCTGGTTGCCCACGAGCATCTTCTATTTGAAAATAGTGTACCCGTTGAGTACACACCGATTCCTTAACAGGGCAGAATTCGCGATGTCTCGTTAAATCCATACACTGGGTCCACCAAATGTGCAGTGATCTTGTTCAATGTCACGAACTTTGCGTAACTTCTAATCTACAGGACCATTGGCAATAAGCCCATTACCAGCTACACCAAGAGCAGCAAGGACTTCGATTCCTGGAAACGTGGACTAATATGTCTACAGGATAATCAGGGTTTTCTCTACGTTGTATTTGGTAAGTCGATTGTGGTTGGGCCTGCAGTAACTTTGTTCCTTGCAATGCGACGTCGGTGACTATCCTCACCAATATTTCCACCAAGCCTACAGTCAAACATGCTGACTAGACCATCGCATTGTCTTTCCTCACATGGAGCAACGCGTTGCTTCGATACGACACCGATCACGAACAGCTCTTGCGTCGGGGAAATCCAATTCAGTTTATGAAAAGCAAGATACTCAGAACCGTCCTCCTCTACCAACCGAAGGATCCCAAAAGCTGCAAGTGTTCTGCTGCTATAGTAAAGCTTGCCATTTTCGTAGACATATCCGGCCAGCATTATCAACTTGCAGCGCACTCCCATTATCGTATCAATGCAACATGGTGCAGTTAGCACGGCGAAAGAACCATGTCGACATCGCACGTAGTAAGAAGCTACTGTTGCTTCCGGGTTTGTATCCTTGAGGCTGGTTCGGTTAAGCGATGTGAGGTATTTCTGCATTGCGCCAGCACAAACGAGCTCACCGATCATCACTGTTTCGTGGTTAAATAGTACTCGCTTGAGACAGCATCTCATTTTCTCACCAAGACACTGCATGGACTCGATCGTCTCGAATATCATCGACATCACACCAGAGAGATTGTAACCCAAAGAAATGTACTGGATTCGCCCCATGATTCCTTCAAGAGCGATCAACATGAAAAGCTCACTCATGACCCCCTCAAGTAAAATATACACCAACACGAAGCGGTGATAATTGGTGGCACTGTGAGCCGACAAACGCATGCTTTCTTGGACGTACACCAATGCATCGGCTAGACGAATAGTGTGCTGAGTACTTTCACATCTTGCGTAGTGGCGGATACAAAGGATAAAGCTTCGCCGTAGAATGCAAAATCGGTAGCAATCCAAATCGATCCGATCACACCGTACCAATACGAACAGCGATAGCCTGTGGTTGCTTGATTGGTAGCGAGTGCTGCTCCATTGCTGTCGAATGTCCCGAGCCCTTTAATTAGCACATATGCGTTTTCGTCGTTGGCGCAGTAGGATCCTGCTCCCTCTTCATAAAATGCGAAATATCCAAAGCTGCCGTGGTAGAAGTAATAGTCCATTGAAAAACTGTCGTCCTCGCAATTGCCTTGAGTATTTGGTGATGGCATCAAGTGCTCTGTCCCTAGAAAGTAGACGCCGTGTACATTGTACTGCGGCATCACAAAATGGCACAGCCCGCCTTTTTCCACGGTAAGATAATGCGTGGGTTCCAAGTTCCAGTAGACGTTCGCGACGTACAGTTCTTTAACAGGACACCACTTACGAAGATCAGTCGTCTCTATTACTGCATCCATGGGAGCTATCAGGTGGAGTGAAATCTTGTGTGGGGTCACGAAATGTATGAAGCTTCTCAGTTGCAGGATCAAAGGGAACAGACCAGGCCCATCCACACCAACAGGAGCAGATATTTTCCTGGTATTCGCAAAACACTTCGTGCTGGTCGTACAGGCAAGCGTTCGTTAAATGCCTCTGATATACACCTCACTTGCATCGATGATTGATATCGGCCTCCGATTCGAGTGGTACCAAACCAAAGTTGGCAAATGTAGCGTCCGTTACTGAACTGGTATAAATGGCTTCTCGACATACGAGCGCTCGCTATTCATCGAGAAATTCTGTAGATAACGTTACTCGAATTCACATCAAAACGGACTCCAGGGCGGTTGGTTGACTTGTTTTGACGTTTTCATCGAAATGACTCCAGGACGGCTGATTGACTTTCACTCAAGATTGTGTTCGGAGATTACCCGCTTGGATTGGAGACGGTAGACGAAGACTTCCCATTTTTATTGTCGCTTGTGCCAAGGCAACTCGATTTTTAAAGGCACCACGGAGCCACCGAACGGATTCCGATTCACCGACCGCGCCGCCCAAAACTTGAGTGAATGAGCTCACAACGCCAGTGCACAATCTTTCGGCGCATGGTTGAACACGTCTTCCGCGCACAGATCCGATCACGAACAAGTCCCGCCGCGGAATTGCAATCCAGTATAACTTATGCAGCACCAAAAACTCGTTCCCGTCCTCCTCCATCATCTTCATCATTCCAAACGCTTTCAGTGTGTCAAGTTTGTAGTACAATTTGCGGTTTTCGTAGGAATATCCGCCCAATACCATGAGTTTGCCGCGGACTCCTAGCGTCGAGTCCACACAACATGGGGTGGTCAATACTGCGAAGCAACCATATTTCCATCGCATGAAGATAATCGCTCCTAGAGATCGGACGGACACTAGAACCAACACGCAACCGAGGACAATAACACCATGCCCCACCAAGCTCCAAACGTAAGGAGAAACAAATTTCGCGGCCTGATCCGAGTGCTTAAAGCCTTTTGATCGATTCAGTGCTGTAAGATAGTGCTGCATCGCCCCCGCACAAACGCATTCGCCAAGAAGCATCGTTTCGTAGTTGAACAAGAGCCTCTTGAATAAACATCGGAGTCTCTCTCCAAGCCAGTGCATAGTTTCGAGCATCTCAAACAGCATCGACATCACTCCGGATAAGTTGTAGCCCAAGGAAATATACTGCAAGCGCCCGATAATCCCTTCCTGCGCGATCAACAGAAACAGATCACTCATGAGCCCTTCCACCAGCAGGTACAGCAGTGCAGCGCGCTGGTAGTTTCTTGCGTCGTACGCGGAAAGTCTCATACTCTCTTGAACGTACACCACGGCGTCATTTAGTCGAAGACTTTCACTTAAGCGATCACACCTTTTGCCATACCGTTTGCACGAAATATAGCTCCTGCGTAGCATCAGAATGCGATAAGCGATCCAAACGGATCCGCTTAAACCATACCAATAGGATTCCCGATACTCTGTACTCCCTCTATCATGATCAAGTGAGGCTCCATTACTGTCGTACGTCCCCAGACCTCTAACGAGAACATACGCAGTATTGTCGTCGGCGCAGTAGGTGCCTTTGGCTTCTTCGTAGAACGCGAAATACCCGATACTTCCGTGGTAAAAATAATGTGAAAATGGGTAGCTATTGTCCGTGCAGCTCGACGGCGTCGTGGACGACGCATTGGTCACTTCATTTCCAAGAAAGTAGTTACCGTGGATGTTGTACTGAGGCACGACGAAGTGGCAGAGTTTGCCATTGTCGGCAAGATAGTAATACGCTGGTACAACGTTCCACCAGATACCAGCGATGAACAAACCGTCCACGGGGCAGTGCTGGAGTAGGTCGGTCGTCTCACGCACATAGGTGTCAGGGGGTAAGAGACTTCTGGAAATCTTGTGCGGGGTCACGAATTGCACGTAGCTTCTCGCCTGCAGCAGCAAGGGACCCACCCCGATGCTCATCCACATGAGGAATAGCAGTCGCCGAGCGGAGATCGGGAAGCCTCCACGCTCACCCAAATGCGGACCGCTCAGCACCAGACTGCTGTCCAAACTGCGGACCTTCCCCATATCTCGACAGGCCAAGCTGCGTCGCTGCTCTTAACTCACGATGACAGCAGCAGCAGCTAATCTGGGTGAATCACAGAAAGTAATGCGAAACCGACGCAATGTTCATCACTGCTATTTTTGAAGAAGCTACAGCGGATTGTCGCTCGTGGCGCTTTTAGCACTTCGTTACGCAGCTCTGGTGGATCGATTGCTTCTCCGAACGTCACGACTTTCATCCGGTGGCCCCATTCACAGGACACTTCGACCGCACCAGAACAGCTACGTGCACATGCACATGTACTGACTGTACCGCGATCACCTTCGTCCATAACCGAAGTGGTGACGTGACAATTGCGCGGTAGGTGAGACCATTGGCCGATCGCTTCACCGCGTTTGAAGTGAGTACAGCCACTGCGTCACACATTGCCGTGCAAAGACGATGGGGAACACCACCGGCGAGTTCGCGCTGCGCTGGATGGCAGCAATAATGCTTGACCTGATCCTAATGTATCAATTGCCGCAATGGAGATCTGCCTCGACTCCGGTCCTGCATCGATCACCATGAATAGATGCAGGCGATGCAATTGCCCATCGGGGTCAGGCAATTCTCCACTTGAGAATTGAAGGCGTTGCCATCGCAAAATGCGCAAGCAGATTGAAGACATCTGGACCAACAGCCTATCAACACGCGCCACCGGCCTGATGTCTGCATCGGTCCACCCTTGTCTTTGCAGCTTGTGCGTGCAGGATGGGCTTTTAGCACCGATGTGTGTGACTTACGTCGCCGGAGCTCCTCGGTGGATCGATCCGACATGGTCCGAGAGCTTTTCGGTCATTTCCAAATCGGAGCAATGGCGCAAAAGTCGATTCAGAGCGTTCGCGTAGGCATCATCGGCGGTGGCGCCGCCGGCATCGGTACGTTCGACTACTTCACCATGGCAGCGATGCTTGCTTGACCCCCGTCTCACCCGTGCTGTTGTTCTTTTGACATGATACAGTTGCTGCCAAGAGCTTGAAAGAGGTTGGGCACGACGTCGTGGTGTTTGAGAAGAGTTCCCACTTGGGAGGAATTTGGAAGTACGACGATGCTGCTGATGCGCCCTCCTCCGTGCTTTACAAGGTGTGTACAGCTTGATGCAACAATTATTGATGCATACCAGGGATGCTAAGGTTTGCTGTCTGTGAATACCTGCAGTCGCTGCACACGAACTTGCCGACGTCCATCATGCAGTTGAAAGACTTCCCGTTCCAAGCGGAACTTCCAAGCTACCCGTCGCATGCCGACGTGCTCGGGTACCTCCAGAACTACGCCAAGCACTTTGGTGTTGACGAGTTTGTCCGTTCAAACACGAAGGTGACGAGCGTGTCGAAGGTGGAGAGTCAATGGAAGATCAGCGTGGAATCCAAGGACAAGGGAGCATACGACGAGGAATTCGACCGCTTGGTGGTGGCTAATGGCCACTTCAACAAGGCGTGGCAAGCTCCGATCAAGGGCATCGAAAACTTCCCGGGTGTTGTGTCACACGCGCGCTCCTACCGCACCCCGGAGCCGTACCAGAGCAAGAGTGTACTCATCATCGGCCGCGGACCATCGGGTCAGGACATTTCGCTAGAGCTTGCGGGGAGCGGCGTCAAGGAAGTGTACGTTGCTGCCCTTGACTACGACCCGAGCGTCGTTGATGAGAAGGACACGCGGATTCTCAAGCCTACGGTCGACTACATTGCTGAGGACGGCACGGTAGTGTTCACGGATGGCTCTTCGATCGCTGCTCCGGATGAGATCATGCACTGCACAGGTTACCTGTACACCGTGAATGACTTCATTCCGTCGGAGCTACTGTCCCCAAAGACGGCGGTGGCACCTAACAGTGTGAGTGACGACGTCGCGGAAGACTTGGGTGGAGCAACTGCGGCTGGAACTGCAGTGGCTCCGGTGTACAAGCACCTGTTCTCCATTGAGGACCCGACTGCCGTGTTCATCGGTCTACCGTTCTCTAACCTGCCGTTCCTGTGTTTCGAACTCCAGTCCAAATGGGTCGCCCGTGTGTTTGATGGATCGGTGGCGCTTCCTTCGAAGGAAAAAATGTACGAGGACTTCTACGAGACTGTCCGCAAAATCGGCGGCCCAGCCAGGAAGCTGCACTCTCTCAGTGGCCTGCAAAAGGACTACTTCACGTAAGTTTTGACGCATTCACACACCGGGTATCCTCGATTGTTGTGTAACTCACACTGACGATTTTGACTTGTTTTGAATGCAAATCCAGGGAATTGGGAGCTCGCTCTGGGACCGTTGTCGATAAGAACATCCACGAGATGTATGAAGACGCCGCCTACCTGCGTGTGAACTTCCCGCACGACTTCCGGTCTGCTGACTTCAGTCTGGATCCGGCTACTGGAAAGTGGGTCCGCCGTCACAAGCCCAGTGCTGATGCTGCTGTTGCTGATCTGGTCAAGGTGTTTAGCTAGGAGCTTTCACGCATACGAGCCGTAAACAGCGCTCGTATTTAGAAGTAGTAGCATCCTTTGTCTCTTCATATGTGAAAGTAACGAGATGTTTTTCTCCACCAGAACGTCCAGTCTAACCCAATGAGCGAGAACGTCCACGCCTTCGCAGCCTTCCTACTGCGTGCATACGATAGGAATGTGGTCCAAAGGCTTTGTTTCGTTAGCTTTTCCGTTCATGACTTCAACTAGGGATCCACATTCCAGTCAAAAGACTCAAATGACACACTCGACATCGACAAAGATCGTTTTGGCGACCATGAAGGCATCGAATCTCCGTCAAGAAGGCCCCACGTTACTCTTCCGGTATCGTTGGTGTCTCCAGTAGAGTTTGAGGCTGGAGTCAACTGGTCCAGAATGTTGTATCTTGCAATATCCGTAGGTTTGTGCCTTTGCACGAACTCCAGACATGGTCGACAGACGTACACTTGCCTTTTCTTAATCGACATGCTTTTCTTTTTCGGTGGTCGCTCCAGCACCTTGAAAACGTGTTCTTCACGACAGTTTGAACACACTGGAGCTAAGCAAAGGACGCAGCTGCGCTGGTCGCTGCTGCGACTACGAACTGACCGACCGAAAGCCACGGAGCACAACGAACAATTCACTGAATATCCCGTAAGCTCGTTCGCCAGCCCTCGTCGACGCGCACTTTTCATATGGGTAATACACCACTGCAGCTTCTTGTGCTCAGCAAGTAGAGGTGATCTAAAAAATCCCAATAATGACTGCCACGTCGAGCTAATAACGAAGGATTCCATGAGGTTGCCGAGCGACTCCACGTACTGCTGGATGTACACGTCCACATTACCGTCTTCCTGCTGTCGATACAACGCGCCAAACATAAACTTCCCGCGAATCATGGGCTTCGGTAGTGGCGGGCACTGCAGCAAAGGTGCTGGTTGCAATAAATCGTATCCAATTCGTTCTCCATCTGCCGTCGTGATGACTCCAGTGGCCGAGAGTAGCACAAAGTCTCGAGGCTTCACGACTTTGCTCACGAGCCACGGCAAGCGACTCGTCATGTACATGATGGACAAGTTCTGGAACGGTGTCTCATCCGTCGGTCCCACGAGTCTCGCGAGCATTGCGCCGCCGATTTCTTGGTTTCCGAGCGTCGACACGCGGATTTTCAGAGCTTCGAACGTGGGAATCGACATGCCGAACATGACCTCGTCCAGTGGCGCCGGGATGGTGCCGACCATCATGAGCACTGTGGGGTCTGCCCAATTGTCTTCGGGCAGATGGAGGTCCGTCCGAACGTGCCGAATGCGTTCCGAATAGAGCGACGCATTCTCCTGCGTTTTTTGGAGTTTCCAGCGCGCGCTGTCGAGACTCGCGTGGTGTCGTGGCGTGATGCCAGCCAGACGCTCGTCGTAGCTGTGCAGCGTGCGTTCCAGCAATTGCAGACTCAAGTCGTGGCAATGCTGCTGCTCCTCAAACGTCAATTGCAGCGGTGGGAACGGAGACTGGTCCGGCAGCAGATTGTCGTCGTCTGCCATGGTAATCGGTCTGCTGCTTCGCTTGTTAGGTTTGTGCTGACACGTTCTGAACTCATTTTTTGATTGGGGAATGTACATGTATTAATACGGGTACTGTAAAACGCCGGTTTAGTGCCAATGATGACTGCTAACGGAGACTTTGGATTGGCCGAAACGATTTTCACCAGTACGTCCCTGATCCAAAACTCTCAGTTTTGAATTAGCGCGATGTCCATCAAGTCGCAGAGTGTTCGCGTGGGAATCATCGGCGGTGGCGCCGCCGGCATCAGTGCGTCGATTGTCACATTGCATTGCATTGTAAGGTTAACGTACACTGAATAAGTTTTTTTTTTTTGCTGCAGTCACGTCCAAGTGTCTGCGCGAGGTGGGGCACGAGGTGGTTGTGTTCGAGAAGGCTGGCAATGTGGGTGGCGTGTGGAAGTACGACGAGGCGGCCAACGCCCCGTCGTCTGTGCTGTACAAGTCCCTGCACACGAATCTGCCGACTACGATCATGCAGCTGAAGGAGTTCCCGTTCCAGAAGGGGGTGCCCAGTTTCCCGTCGCATGTCGACGTGCTGACGTACCTGCAGAACTACTCGAAGCACTACGAAGTGGACAAGTTCGTGCGTCTCAACTCGTCAGTGACGAGTCTTTCGAAGGTGGCAGAGCATTGGAAGGTTGGCGTGACGTCGAAGGAGAAGGGGGACTATGAAGAAGCGTTCGATCGCGTTGTGGTCTGCAATGGCCACTTCTCCAAGCCCTCGCTGGCTACAATTAAGGGGATTGAGCACTTCAAGGGCGTTGTGTCGCATTCGCGATCGTACCGCACGCCGGGGCATTACAAGGGCAAGGTACGAACCAGTTCAAGCGTAGATTTGCTTTTCTTTTTTTCTCTATTCCCGTGATGAATTCTGTGTGGTTTGCGCTATTGATGCAGCGTGTTGTGGTAATTGGGCGTGGACCATCAGGCCAAGATATTTCCCTTGAGCTTGCTAGAAGTGGTGCTGCGGAGGTGGTTGTTGCGACTCTGGACTATGATCCAAATGCCGTTGACCCCCAAGACCAGCGTGTGCTGAAACCTGCCATTGACCACATCGCTGAAGATGGCACAGTGGTGTTCACGGATGGGTCTACGATTGCTTCGCCTGATGAGATCATGCACTGCACTGGATACCTGTACACGACGAAGGATCTTTTCCCGTCGGAATTGCTATTCCCCGAGGCATTCGTTCAGCCAAATTCTTTGAATGATGAGGTCGCGGCTGACCTGGTGGAGTGCACAACGAACGGAACTGCTGTGGCACCCGTCTACAAGCAATTGTTTGCTATTGAAGACCCCACGGCCGCCTTTATTGGGCTTCCATTCAGCAACCTGCCATTCCTCTGCTTCCACCTCCAGGCTCGATGGATTGCCCGCGTATTTGGTGGATCCGTGCTCCTGCCTTCAAAGGAGGACATGTACGAGGATTTCTACGCCTATCTCGGCACTCTGAAAGACGGTGTGAAGAAGCTGCACCAGTTGGGGGCTCGCCAGAAGGATTATTTCATGTACGTCATGACTTTGTGGTGCCGCCAACTATTGATTAGTTGTATTCTAACATTGTCGACGGCGTATGGTTGATGTTTGGACACAGTGAGTTGGCTGCTCTCTCCAACACGCAGGTGGGAGAAGAAATCCACGAGATGTACGAGGACGCTCGTTTCCTGCGCCAAAACTTCCCGTACAATTACCGGACTGCCGACTTCCGACAGGACCAAGCCACAGGGAAGTGGATTCGCCGCATCAAGTCGAGCAACTCATCCTCGGAGCTTGTGGAGGAGTTCTCAGGCTAAATTCCGACTTCAACGACCCCATTGCGTGGCTGCTCTTCTAACGGTAAAGAATACTTCGAAGTACAAACGATATCGAGTCGTAAGCACCATACGCTTTGCTCTGCGATCGGTTTGTCAAGCATGTGGCACAAGTCGTTCGGTGAAGACCATTATACAGTATTCTAAGGTAGTACGCTACGAGCTTGAGTTGTTAAACTGCGATTCACCGCTTCCTGCCCACATCCTCAAAAAGCTGGCACCTCCATGGCGGCGCTGCATGCAGTCCTCCCGGGCAGCCACACGGTGCTCCCGCTCTTGCAACCTGTCGAGGTAGCAAAACCGCTCACCAGCGACTTCGCGTACGGTTGCTCGCGACTTCCAGTCCTTGAACCGTTCTGCTTGGGCATGTGCCTCCTCATATCCTTGTAGTATGCCTTGAGTTCGCTCGTAGCGTGTTGTGCGTCGTGCGCGTCGTGCTTCTTCCTCAATTGTGGTAATGGACTTCCCAGCTCTCGTCATAAGGAACGAGTCCTTGGCGTCGTCTCCCTTTGCAGATGGTGGCACACGATAGAGAGGACTGTACGCCTCACTACTTGTAGTTACGAAGCGCTCCTGTGGTGACTGATACAGTCCTGTATCGGAACCAATGCCATTGCCTCCTACACCAACACGGGTCCAGTCCGTGCGTTCACGACGTCGATGATAAAACCGGTCCGGTGAAACTGGAGATAGCACTGCCACGGCAGGACCGCATGATGTTGCTGGCCGACGGTCGATCTCCAGTTGAAGTGATGACTGTGACGGTGCCAACGCTGTCTTGCTTTCCCGATAGGAGGTTGTTACTTCGCCTCTTGCTTTTCGATTTGGAGATGCAACTCCGTTACCAGCATTAATGATCGCAGCAGTTCGCTTGGATAGTTGCTCTGGAAGACAGGTCCCAGGACTCACTTCTCTACTATCGGGAGTGTTGTGGGGTTCTTCTTCGTGAAGCATTGTGTTCTTCCGCTGAGCAAATAACGGATCAACCTCCTCGCGAGGCGTCAACTCCACTGTACGCTTGACGTGCAAGGCTGCGAGTTCCTTCTTGCGCCCGTTGTCTATCATGTTTGTGGGCACACCACGCTCTCCCACAGCAAAGTAATGCACAAACTCCCGTAGACTGATCTGCTCGTCGCCATTTCGGTCCATGAGCTGCAGCATTTCACGCATGTCACTCGCTGGTATAGTATCGTCTAACTGCAGGTACCCGCGTCCCAGTGCATGCTCCACCTCGCGGTATGACAGAAAGCCGTCGTTATCCGTGTCGACATTTTTGAAGGCGTACGCAAGTAGCTGTTCAGGCTTGCCACCGCGCACGCCTATTGCTAATCCATGTTTTCGATGAAGTTCGTCGGTCACCTGCTTGCGTAGCTGCTTCATGCGTCTTTGAGAACGCGGCGATAACTCTAATGGGGTGCGGTACTTGACTGCCGCTGATGAACTCGGATCTTGCACTGGTCCAGAAGGGTCTTTCATGGGGCTAAACGCGCTGAAGGCAGGACCGGGTGGTTCGGCAGCTCTAGCACTCGGTGAGAACATTTGCACAAATTCTTGGAATGCTACGGTATTGTCGCCATTGATGTCTGCAGTTCTGTAGAGTGCACGCGTCTCGCCGGGAGTTAGGTCAACCTCAGCAGCCTCAACCATGTCGTGGAAGCGTTGGGCCGATATCATACCATTACCGTCGTTGTCAATTGCTCGGAAAACTGCACGCATTGAGCCATACTTCTCCATGAAAATATCGTACAGTTTTGCTCGATTGTATGCCAGCAATATTTTCTCCTTGTTATCAGCAGCGTTTTGCATCTTTGAAGCGTTGCGGAGAGGGTCAATGGCAGGACTTCGACTGCCAGCTGGTATGTCTTCACGAAAGTTGTTGCCACTCTCTCCAGTTTGCAGTCCAGGAAGTTCTGCTGTTGTTACTGTGTCGCGGAGGATCATACTGGCTGGTACTTGCTTGAGCCGTGGTGGTCCATTGCCAGCACTGAAGTCTCGACGTTCATCAGTGCTCCTACTGCTGTTGGTTGGGCTCAGGGCACTCAGTCGCCGGACCTCTGTTCGTAGAACAAGAGGCATTACCTTGTCCGAATCATTTGATCGGTAGTTAGCTGGGCTTGGACGTTTCGGCGAGTCAACGGTAGATTTCATTGCAGCAAAGTTTGTCTCACCGTAAGCAACAGAGGCATTTGATTCAGCAGATGCAGGACTGGGCAGACCGTTAACCTCCGCAACAGAGTTGCGCTTTAACATGTTTGTAGTCCCAACTTGTAGACGCTTGCGCTGTCGAGTAGGATACTCAGCATTATATTTTCCAGGGCTTCCACTACCTCCCATGGCGGCGGCACCTGCCGACACGGAGGCCGTGGCTTGCGGTGATTTGGAGCCATCGGGCGGACAGCGAAAGTTGTTGCGTTGCAAGGGCGCTGGCATAGCTTCTGCTAATGCGCGAAATCACGCCTGCTTCGAGCTGATGACACCTGACCCCCGTACCTCCTAAAAATACAAGACAATTTCTCACAGAAACTTGAGGCGAATTTTGCTAAATTAGATTTCCAATGCTCATTGGTTGTTCACTCTCGTTCTTGGCAACGCAACTTTTTATCGCCATAAACGTAGCCAATATGTCTTCCACACCTTTTCCACGGCTAAGTTGTCGTAGCCACAACCGCAGAATTGCCCGGGCGTTTACGTTTACGTTTCTGCGGTGTTTTCTGTAGATCACTCGAAGATCGTATCACGACATTGTGTTGTCGTTGTGGTAGCATTTGTGAAGCAGCGGTTGCCTGTTTGGCCTGTCGTTGCGGGAATGATCGTTCCAGTTCCCTGGCAAGGCTTTGATCATATCGGACACGGACTCGATGGGCACGAGTGGGACCAACCGAACAGGGTCGTGAGCCATCAGCGACACCTTGCGGCAATATGCGGCCTTCGCTGGCCGCGATCCATTCGACGGTGTCTTCAGACCACAACGAAAACCGCATTAACAAAAACTTAGCAACCCCCAATGTGTCTTCCGAGTAGGTTTCCACGACTTCGCCGTAGTTCCAGCAACCGTTCCTATCGAGTACGTCCGCCACATCACCCACGCTCAGCCCAAGAGCAAATTCCACCGACGCTGCTACGGCAAGCGAACAATTGTCCGCGATATCGTGGCGTACACTATACGCAATCATATCATGTGGAACACTGTTTATCGGTGACGTCCGAGGTTGACGAGTTGGACCGGTACCAGGAGGCACAGCAACATCCGTGCTGGTATCGCTCGGAGGACACAACTGCAAAAATACATCCTCCAGCTCTCGCGCAGCGGCAGCTTCGCCCTCTAGGATTGGTGCACATTGGATACTGCACGCGGCTCTTTCATACACGAGCTGAGCAGTCCGCCAATTATACATGGACAGCGGTATCAAACTTCTCATTGAAGCAGCGAGCGCTCGTGAAATTTCGTCCTCTTCCACACAGTTGCCAAAGGATGGTAGTCCACCAGTAACCTCGCAGTTTGAAATGGTGGCACGGAGTCGGTCGCACGTGCTGTCACCAGTACCTTCATCATCTCCATCGCTCGGGTCAGCTAATTCATCCGTTTGCTGAAGCTGGAGCTCGTACTGCTGTTGGTGGTGCCGCTTCATCTCCTCTTTCCAGCGAGCTGGAACTCGCGAACGATTTACAGACGCAGGATGCACAACTGAAAAATCGAGCTCTTGGTTCTTCCGAAGCTTCCAAAGTCCCAGGGATGCTGGATGCAACTGACGGATGGGAAAACTCGGCATAACTTCCTCATCAAATACAACTTCCTGTGCAATCGTGTGTGCGGAAATCTCGTCCACTTTCGTATTGGTCCCTTGTTGACGTCTCACAGGAGGCGTAGGTGGTGTGGCTGGGGGCAGGTCAGACTGACACGCCTTCACTCGATCCATTAGACGACCTCTGAACTCCTGGAATAGATCATCATCGTATCCATACACCAGGTCGCGATGAGATCCTAGCAATGAGCTTTCCGTACTGACAGCGCCCTTGCGCTTCTTTTTCATCTTCACCACTTGACTTTTGACAGGAGTTTCTCCCACAGAGCTATCACGCTTTTGTTGATCAAGAAAGTCTTTCTCCTCCCATACGTCATGGTAGCTACGTCCCCGGCGAATAGGGAACTCCACATGCGCCGTCGACGCATCTGAAGCATCTGCAAGCATGGTCTCTAATACTGCGCGCTTGCCCTCCATGCTCGACACACCGCGCCATGCACTCGGATTCGCAGCTATAAAATCAGCGTTTTCCTTGCGCCATCGCACCAGGTTATCCAGGTCGCTCTGTGCAAGAGGGTCGAAATACGGATCAACATCCTCCCATCGCCACGGCGCACCTTCAGGTGTAGACGGGTATAGGTGCGATGCATCAGCATCAGGATATACCGGTGATGGAGGTGCATTACTGTCGGGGTCAACCTCGACTCCCTTCTCAGCTGCATGTCCGTTTACTGAAATGCTGAGCTTGTCCTCTAATGCAGGCGATGCAGGCACATTGTCCTGTTTCGCTTTGGTCGTCGCTTTACTTCGTGTTGCTGAATAATTCAACTTCTTTCTGCGCTTCCTCCGTCCCATTGTACGATTCACAGCGGTTTGTGTAGCTGAATCCTCTGCTGTCACTGGTGTTGTCGGAGCTGTGTCTATTGGTGTCGCCGGTCTTCCCGGTGTTGCCAGTGTTGCAGCAGGTGTAGTGGGCGTAGCTGTTGCAACCTGTGGCGAAGCCTCCACCGCGTTATTAGATCTGCGAGGTGGTAACTCCAGATGCGTTGGCTCAGCGCTTCCATCGCTCGAAAACGGACACAACTCAATTGGCACTTCGTCCTCTGGGAACACCATATTCACACCAGAGATATGAACAGCTTGGGACGGCACTGGTGCCGGTGGAGGCTCCGCTTCCTCGCTCTTCGACGCTTCGTCTGTCGTCCTAACTTCCTGCTTCTTCTCCTGCACACCAACATGTCCTCCATTGCTCTGCACTTCCTCACTTGAAGGCTGTGTCGTCTGTTCATGTTTGCCTTCTGCTTCCTTGTCCGCCGACCCGTTCGAGACTCCTTCAATTGCTTCTGGTGTCTCCTTCGGAGCATCTTTCTCGTCCTCCACGTGTCCATTTTCCTTCAGATCTTCTCCACTGCCCTTCACCTTCTCTTTAGTCTCCTGTGTCTGCTCCTGAGATACAGCAGCAGCTCCGTTCGCCTGCGGATCGCACTCTGTCTTGCCGCTCGGCGTCCGCCGACGCTTTTTGTTAGGGCTGGCACCATCCGACGCGTCGTCTGAGTGATGGTCTTGCGGCGTCTGAGCTTGTTTCGGGGGCACAACAGCCGCTGCAGACGACGAATTTTGCTCATTTACGTCCGCTGGCCGCTCCTTGGCAGGGCTCGAGGTGTCGTTCTGGCTCTGCGCGCTGCTCATGGACGGCGAAACTCCCATCCAGCGCTGTGGAGATCGCTCTCTTCGTCTGGCCACGTTCGTGTGGCTCGTAGTGATGCCCAGCGCTCGCTCGAGGGCTCTCAAGGACGCGACCTCTTCCTGCTGATGCGGTCTCTGTTGATCGCTTCGAGGGGACCGAGTTTCTACAGTACAACTGACCATACATTTATCAAGTCAAAAGGCAATACTTCCATTTAGTGTAGCCCACACTACATATTCCCCTCACTAAGTACGAATCTAGAGCAGATCCACTACGTCCAACTTGGCCTTCTTGCTTGAAGTCGGACCATCTTCTGCAGCGTCCTCTGCCCTGCTGCGCTTGTGCACAGGGACATCCACTGGACCTACCATCACCATGAAGTCTTCGTCGTCGTCGTCAGCTTCGTCTTGAGTGGAGTCAGCAGCCAACTTAAGCGCCGCTTGTTTGGCCTCCTCCGCCTTCAAATCCGCTGCCAATTCGGCAACGTCGCCACCCAGCGCGAACAGCTCCGTAGCGTCCTCACCGAACTCCTCCTCGTTGCGATGAAGCACGCGGATGTTACAGCGGAAGTCCTGCGAGAAGTCCTCGACGGACACTGTGGTTTCGTGACGGATAGCCTTGCCAGGCAGATCCACGAGCTTCTTCTCCAGGTTGACAGCCAGACTCGTCTCGGCGTCCTCGCCTTCTTCGTAAATCGTGTTGGCGCCAATCGAAATCGTGGGCTCGTTCACGCCCAGCTTCTTCTTCAGTATCTGATCCACCAAGTCGCGCAGCAGCATGCGGTTGGTGTCCACGGCCAACTCCACAGTATGCTTCGAGCACACATAGCATTGCGGGTTCGGCTTCCCGAGCGCACTAGGTTGAAGCAGCACACCACGCGCATTCCACGAGCGGTTACAGTGCGTGTACTTGCACACTTCTCCAACCGATTTGGCTGCCTGCAGAATACGGAAAGCTTCCAGCACCTGGAAACCTGCTACAATGGCGTTCGTAGTGGCGATGGCTGGGATGATGTTACCGGCAATACCCTTGCAGTTGTAGAGCGACTCCACTGAGATAGAGAAAACGGACGCACGCAAGTTGGCAGCCGCGGTAACGAACTCCATAGCGGTGGTGTCGTCCTTGTCGAACTCATAGCTGCCCAAGTTGGCACGTGCCTGCTTGCTGCCCAGGATACGGACAATGCATGAGACAAACCGCGTCACGCATTCAGAGACGCTCCACACGTCGCGGTCGCTCCAGACCTTCCCGTTGTCTGCCTGCTTCTTAGCTGCCGCGTCGTTGAGACTAATCGCCTGCACGATGTTCGCGCCAACAATCTCCTCCAACACCAACGGGTGTGGGCGCTTGGCAGCCGTCTTGTACGTCTTCATCTCGAGTCTCTTCTTGATCTCGAAATCAAAGAGCCCACGGAAGACATTGCACGCATAGTCCTGCAGCTTGGCCACGTCGTCAAACTCCATATCCGGCAAGCGCGTGACGAGGTCCATGAAGGCCGACTTGTCTTCGTTGGTCGGGTCCTCCCACAGCATTGAGTCCTCCATCTTGCCGAAGAGCAGCTTGTAGCACTCCTTGGCCCACACAATACAGTGCACCATCTTCTCCGGCGTGCTGCGGATCGTGCAGATCGGGTACTGCTTCTTCGTGACCTTGGTCGTGCACTCGTAGCACTCAGTCTCGCCCTTCTTGATGACCGAGACCTGGCCCAAGTAGCCCGTTGTGCCGCTCTCGATGAGCGGCGTGTTGGTGGCCAGACACAGGCGGTTCACGTGTTTGCGGGCATCCACGTTGTCCAGTGCGTTGAGCACCAGTGCGAACTGCTGGAAATACTCGAGGCCGAGCTGGCTGCTCTTGATGTTGCCGTGGTGCGCGATGATCTTGGACTTGGGGTTGAAGCTCATGGCGATCTCCTTGGCCACCAGCGCCTTGGACTGGCCCACGTGCTGTGAGCGGAACAGAAACTGGCGGTTCAGGTTCGACACGTCGATGGTGTCCAGGTCGATGAGGTGGATGTCCACGAAGCCGCTGAGCACCAGGTTCTTGAGCAGCTCGCAGCCGATGCCACCGGCGCCCACCACCAAGATTTTGGCGCTCTGCACCTTGCTGCGCAGATCCTCGCCCTGTATATATGGGATGCGTGTCAAGAGAGGTTAGTCACGCACATTCTCAGCCTCACAGCGTCCACAAGACACGCACCAAGACCGTCGCCAAGCTTCCCGCCATCGTCGCCTCCTTTCAATGTGAACTCGGATTTTAGTATAAGGACTAAAGTACATAGTACTCGGACCTAAAGTAAATAAATAGTGCATTTACCTAATGCAGACCCATGGTGCTTTTCGGCCACTCAGCGCGCTTGAAACATTTTGTCTTTTCGGCCACTCAGCACGCTTGAAGCATACCGCTGGCGCTTTTCGGCCACTCACCGCGCTTGACCCGAGGAATTCCCCCTTCAAACAAAGAAAAAGGCTGCGGCAAAGCGCACCTTGCCCAGGCCGTGAGCTTTACCCCTTCTGCACCCGCCACCGCCGCTGGAGCTCCGTACGTCTGGACAGCACAGCGGCCTTCTTGTCTTCCTTCTTCTCGCTCTTCTTCCCCCCACTCTCCGCGTAGGTAAAAGAGCGCCCGCACTTTATCCCGGGATCGGACGCTGAAACGGCTCTGCCCGCTGCTCCTGCTCATACCGGTACCTATTCATCGACGACGCAGCATGGAGGCCAAGCAGGACGCGCTGGTGGACGTGATCCGCGCCATCATCGGGCCCAGCGACGTCTCGCGCGAGCGCATCCTGGCGCTGCTCCAACAGGCGGGCAACGACCCGAACAAGGCCGTGGACCTGTACTTCCAGTCAGAGGCGGCCAAAGGCGCCGAGTTCAAGGTCAACGACGTGGAGGGGTCCGACGAGGAGGACGGTGACGATATGACGTGGGCCGAGACGCCGGCGCTGCCCCGGGAGGCGGTGACCATCGACGACGACGCGTCAGATGCTGCTGCTGCTACTGAGTGGACCCCCAAGGCCGAGGAGCTCAGTGGACTTTTAGGCGGAGAAGTGAAGCGTGACATCATCCTGGACCTGCTCCGTCGCACCAACAACGACCTGCAGCAAGCGGTGGAGATTTACTTCTCGGAGAACGGAGCAGACGCAGAGTTTGACGAAGAAAGCGACGAGGACGAGGACGAAACTGCTACTGCCGCCAAGACGCCACTGCCGCCGACGCCCAAGAGTCACGAAGAGAACGGAACGGGTCCCCCGCCATCACCTTCAGCTGCGTCGAGGACAGTCACGCCGCCGTCGGGTTCGGCGAAGACTCTTCAGACGCCGTCTCAGTCGTCAGCAGCTTTGCCGCAAAAGCCGTCAGCGTTGACGTCGATCGAGTCGCATCAGTTGACCCCACTGTCATCGCCAGCTTCAAAGGATAGGTCGGCTACCGAGGACGCAAAAGCTGCTGCTCCTGCGACTGAAGAGGAGTCGCTGTATGGACCCGGAACATACGAAGTGGTGATGTCGAGCAGTATCCTCCGCTGGCAGATCGGCAACGTGTTTGGACGCGCGGTTGTGCAGCAAGTGCAACCTGGCGGGCCTGCAGCACTTGCTGGCATCCATAAGTCTGATGTACTGCTGTCATTCCGCGAAACAGTGCTGAACGAGGAGAACTGTGCTGCGGTAGTGCAGCAATTGTCCAAGGAGGTAGGATTTGCTACTGCTGCTGTTTTGAATCATTGCTGCCGAATGTGTCCCTGGATTAACCGACTTCTTGGTGTTTTTTTGTGTATTTGTAGCGCATTCTTGTTCCTTCAGCGCTTCGTTTTCGCCGTGCATCAGACTCTCACACTCCTCAGCCACCAAAGGCTAATGGAGTGCCCCCCTCTGGATTGGAAGCGGCTTCTATTAAGGCGCCTCCGCGAGACAGTGATGGTGATGTAGTAATGACGTCAGTGGATGGTGATACGGCTGCTAATGGTTCTGTTGAGCCGAAGTATGGTCTTCAAGTGCTGTGCCAGGCTGTGGAGTCTATGCAAGATGCCGTGGCGGGGCCTTCAGCAGTGGAGTTCAAGGTACTGGTGGATCTGCTTTTGAATTCAGAATTTAGTTTGGACCGCGCTGTGAACACGTTCCTGACCGAGAACCGCATTATCAGCGACTTTCGTGGAATTGTCGGCTTTGATTGGAACCCAGAACAGCCCACTTTGACGGCCATGGGCGCTAAAGAACCCTACGCGGCGTCCATTCCTGCAGGGCCCCTTGGACTTACTGTTGAAAATATCCTGGAACGAACGATCGTTGTGGACATTAAACCCGGGGGTGCTGCAGAGCGCGCAAATGTAAAACGCGCCAGCTGGCTTGTTGGTCTGAATGGCCAGCGAGTCACGCACCTGACTCATAAGGAGACGCTGCGCTTAATTGAGACCGCTACGCGTCCGCTGCAGCTGCAGCTAGTTGTTGTTCCTCCGATGGCCTACAAGGCACTCCGTAAACAACTGTCAATGAACATTCGTCAACAGAAAACGGAACGTCCGATACCCGAGCAGGATCGAATGTCCTTCCGTGTATTCCAGATGAAAATCCATCAGGGAGTGCTGACCTTCCCGAAGCTCGTGACCAAGGCTCTATTCCAGTACCTCAGCACAGAGGAATATCACCCCCCTACAATGGATCCGCAGTACCCGAACCCGCTCGAGAGATTATTACCGGCAAGCGAGGCTTGGGACGCTGCACTACTGGAGGATATCGAAACCATGGAGGAGGAGCATACCGGAGAGATGTGCGCCGAACGCCGTTTCTTGCTGAACCTGTTTGCATCCATTCACGACTATGACGATAAGGGTGAAAGCACTGTCATTCGGACCATCCAGTTTCTGGGTTGGCTCGCGGTTCGCACGGCACGAATGCAGCAATTTGTGGATGCAAAAGAACCGACGTCAGCTGATAGTGACCGCGTTAGCAGACGCCATCGTTATGAATTATTATTTGCGGTGGTGCTCCATGTACTTGAGAGCTTATCGATTATCGAAAATCATGCTACCTGGGACGTCATGGTGAACGCGTTGAAAATGTTGATCGTGTCATTGACGGATGTCGATGTGGACAAGGTGCTGGTGCCGATGTTCGCTCGACTTAGCATCAGCTCAAGCCCAACGGCAAGAATTGTACCTGTGGCCCTTCTCTCTATGGTCTATCCGCATGTGCGTGGGGATGTACGCGTTCAGCTCCGCGGTATGCTTGATCGCATGTGCAACGACGACAACCCGCTGGTTCGCCGCGCTGTAACTTCAGTCATTGGTGACCTGGCGGCAGCAGGTGGTTCTCCGGTGGCTACTTGGACGGTTCAGCTGCTAGAGAAGTCAACGGCAGATAGTCATGACATTGTTCGTATTTTCGCCGTGAAAGGCTGCATCACGCTAGCCACTACCTTGCGCCGTTTATTGCTTGAAGACCAGAACAAGTCGCAGGAGGAAGCTGAGCAGCCACTGCGTCTGCTATATTGTCAGATGGTGCCGATGGTGAACACATACACGTCAGACTCGTCGTGGCAGGTGCGGCTGGAAACAGCGCGCACTTTGCCCGCGTTCTGCAGAGCGTTTGGTTCGGAGTACACTGACGTCTTTGTAGATCATTTTGTGTCGATGGTTGGTGATCCTACTGTAGAAGTTCGTCGTGCCTGCGCTGAAGGTGCTTTTCTTCTTGGTGAAGCACTGCGAGACATCGCTTTGCAGCAAACGTCTGATTTAAAACCAGAAGACTCGGCTACGCAAGAAGAGGACAACAAGTCGAACGGTGTGTCTTCTAGCGAGTGCTCCGAGTTTGTGGTTGCTGCTCAAGTCAAGTTTGTGCGCAGCGTATTGCCGGCAACATACTCTCTTTCGACCGACGTGTCCGTGGCTGTAAGACTGGCACTGGCTCAGTCTGTTGGCCGCTCGCTGCAGTTCATCGGCAGTAACTACTACGATGAGCTGGTCCCGATTTTTACCCAGTTCTTGGATGAAAGTCAAGATGCTACTGTGCGTGCGTCGCTCCTGGAAGAAATGGCGCGCTACTGTGATTGCTCGTCGGAAACTGTGACCGCAATGATTTTTCCGGCCATCCAGGCCCTGCGTACTTCAGTACAATGGCGAGTGCGTGTTAAATTTGTTCATTGCGTGGCTGCGTGGGCCGAGCGTGATGATGGCGCAGCACTGCCTGGCGACTTTGCTGATGCGTGCTTAGAGCTATTGGGGGATGCGGTTCAAGAAGTCCGTGCAGTGGTGTGCGAAAAGCTTCCTTCGCTGGGGAAGTCGTTAGGTAGAGAGTGGGTGGCTGAAAAGTGTGTGCCTCGTGTGTCAGTGTGCCTTCAATCCACGTTCCATGGACGGCTCACGGGGTTGCTGGCAGTGGAGCTTCTTGCGCCTGAGCTACAGCAGATGGATAAATTAAGGGACGTGATCGAGATCGTGGTGGAACAGTGCACGTCCAAGACAGCGAACTTGCGTTTCCGCGCACTGCGTACTCTTGGACTAATCGTGCCGAGGCTGAACGACCCAAGCACCACTGAAAGCACTCTAGAGATCGTCCGTCCTCTAGCTCTTGCCGAGACGGAGTCTGACCCGGACGTACGCGAAGTTGCTGAAGCTACACAGGCGCTACTGGAGGCCGTGCTGAACTAGTGAATTGACTGGCCGTAAGCTCAAATTAATCCTCCTTATGAGATCCTGCCTAGTCATTCTTCTTTTTTAGATGTTCTTATGCCGAAGTGCGATCACCTATCGTTTTCCATCGATGTTGTTCTCCTCATTTGCCACTGCACAAAGTAGCAATGACTCGAATGTCAGAAGTTCGACCGTTCACTACCAGGCTAACAAGTGCTCGCTGTCGTTCGCGCTCCGAGAAGAAAGTTTCTGTCGGACATGATCACTCGCAGTACTCGCTTGAAGAAGAAAACGCTCAAGCGTGCATAGCGTGAAACTCACACCCGTGAAAACTATTGCCTCGAAGGATGCAATTACTGCGTGGTTCTCTAAGTATTGGATCGTGTTGATCTACTTTTCAGTGTCGTTGGCATTGTTGGTACTTCTGGTCTTCTCGAGTTTTTTTGCGGCGACCATGGACGACGGAAGCAAGCCCGACTTCCTTAGTTGCCGCTCGTGGGATTTCGGAACATCGTGCGGTTTGTGGGGAGTGGATTGTCGGCCGTTTGAATCCGAGTGGACAGCGTTCAGATGCCCCACACGCTGCACTTTGGGTAAGTCACGCCTCCTTCATCGTTGGGGTATCAATACGATGTCTCCATTTCATTCACTCCTGATGCCTGTGTAGATCAATCCTCGTCATTAGCGGTTTATGGATCGAGCCCGTACAGGTATCGTTGAATGGGCTGCACTAACACCAACAACTACCAGCTCACGAACGTCTTGTTCTTATGCAGAGCCGATTCGAGAATTTGTCGAACAGCGGCCCACGCTGGTGTTGTCGGTTCCAACGGTGGCTGTGCATTTTATCGTTTTGCAGGTAGGTCTTAATCCTTCGAGGTTTTGAGTTTGTTTCGTTGACGTGGTTCGTGTAGGTGCTGCTAATGCGTTTTACTCATCCACGGCGAATGGAGTAACGACGAAGGAATTCCTTTCTTGGTTCCCCATGACAATTGAGTTCAAAGAAGCATCCAGCTCTTACTGCACTGATCTTTCGTGGTGGATTCTCAGTGTGGGATTCATTGCGACGGCGGGTATTGGATTGCTACCATGTGCAAGTCCTGCTATCATGTTTAACCTGCTAGTGGTCTGGGGACACGACCCATCGGCCAGCCATCAAGCCAGGATTACACAGACATGGCTATTGTTTCTTATGGAGAGGTCATGGTTCTGTTGGCTGCTAGCAGTTTGGCGTACCGAATGGCAGCAGTTAGCACGTTTCAGGGGTGGAAATCGCTCCCACTGAAACGGCGAATTGTGATATGGACAATTTGCTACGTGTTGCCATACCACGTGATGATCAACATGAATCTCATCGGATATATCCCATGGCTTAACATCGATCTTGGCGGCTACGAAGAACTAAACGCTAACGCAGGCACATACGCAGTGTTTACTCTGGTCGGTATTGGGGCTGTCTTTCTAGCTTTCACACTCTTCAGAAGTCTATACCGCGGTGGAGTGTGGAAGAAGTTCGTTGTGATGTACGTGATAGTGATCGTGTCGGTCCTCGTGTCGTGGGGGCTGTTTCCATCAACGTCCTTCCACCTTCATCACACGATGCTCGGAGCGTTCATCATTCCTATCACTGCCTTCCCAACTCCGGCTGCAGCATTCTCCCAGGCAGCCGCTCTGGGCTGCTTCATACAAGGCTATGCCAGGTGGGGTTGGCACTCGTACCTCGACTCGATACGTACGTAGCTTGGAATTTGGTCGTTAAGACATTTATCACCTGACCACTGGCGCATTTGGTGTTTGTCCTACCACAGCCACGTATCTGACAATTGCGGTTCTGGTAAACCCACCGAACTCAACTAATGTGACTTCGTCTGGAGCCACAGTTGTTTGGGAACCGTTGGAGTCGGTCCAAGCGTATTCACTTCGCCTTAACCGCGTAGAGGTCTATCGTGGTATAGACACCTCAGCCGTTATCGCCAACCTGAAGCCGAACATTACATATTTCGTAGGTGTCGCTGGAGTAGCGAGCTGGGGTACGGATGGTCGAGTTGGTCCTCTAGCAAATTTCACTACAGTAGAAGTGCAATAAGGTACTTAACTATCTGCGGACCTTGCTTATTAATGAAAGCATGAATTCATCTATATTTACGAAGATGCATCAAAAGTTTTGAGTTCAAACGTTCCCGAAAACCAATATCTAGGATATGTTTTCTGGAACTTCTAGACTCAGATTTTGGACTCAGAAATTGTTTTTTAGGTTTTGATTTGCTAACAATTTTGATGGAGACGAATTGTGCACTTCGGTTGTGCATTACGCAGCTCCAGAGCTCGGCTGTGGCGTTTGATACCCAGACTCGCAGTTACCTCTTGGCTCGTGCAAGTTTCAATCGTGTTCAAGTGGTGGGGGTGTTGGTCAAGAGGAACGACACGCAGCTGAAGCTTGGTTAGAGAGAAAAGAAAAAAAAGTGATTTTCGCCTTACAATTACTAAGTGAAAATGCGGATATTGCAGATGACGGCACGGGATTGCTGGATGTGAAGGTTATGCCAAATTTCTGCGGGTCTAGCCACCAAGAGTTACAGTTGGGGGCATTGGTGAATACTTCTATATTATTATTTTGTACCAACAAATGACAGGAATTTGGTCTCATGAAATTTTATGATTGCAGGTGGAGTGTGTGGGGAGCATCGAGGAGCCACGGCCACTGTCGGATATGACCCGTAGTCGACGCTGGATGAATGCGACGCAGTAAGTTGGTTATTTCAGTTGTACTGTGATTGTTGATGACTATACTGATGGGATCTCTTTCGCAGTGTTCACGATGTTCACGACCGCAACGTTGAGACGCTGAGGATGCTCGAGGTTATGCATCTGTAGGTGTTGATGTCGGCTGGCGTACTAGTATTAGTTCTCAACTTTTGATGATTCTTACTTTGTTTTCGTTACTGCTGTGAGGTACAAAAATGACTACGCGGTTCCTCGTTCTTCACCGCCTGCTGCATTTGAACTGCTCGCATTTCCGCCGATAATCGAGAACAATGCAGGGCGGAGGTCAGAATCAGGTTCCAGGCAGAATGCCGCTGCTGCTGCTCAACAGCGAGTGAATGATCATCAAGCTAACCAATCTGGAGCTGCTACGGTTTTTATCGAGAAGCCATGGGAGCAGCAAAATGTCACTGCTCTTCATCTGGATGCTGCCATACCTCCTGCAGACTATCAATTCGCACTCCCTGAACGAGACCAAGCGCTAATCGAACAAGGAGCAAAGTCGCTTGAAATTCGGTACGTCTTCTTTTGCAACAGAGCAACAGAACCAGTAGTGCTCATTATCTTTGTGTGGCTTCAGATTGAACGTCGCTCCTTACTCTATCATTCACGTAAATGATCGGATCACGATCAACGGCAAAACGTTAACCACCGTTGTAGCAGTTCGCAAATACTCGAGACTGGAATCCGTTCTGGAAGCTGAAAATGTAAGTGCGCTGCTCCCACAAAAATCCTTCGTAGGGGCAGGGACTTTCAACGCGGCAGCCGCGGCGGAGCGTCATTATCGCCAGTTTTTTAGCGCCGAGGAGGAAGAGCACTATGGGTTTGTAGTCTTTCAACTGGCTGTGCCTCTTTCAAGTTCGTCCGCGCCAAAATCGCAGGAAGAGTGGAGCAGTAAGTTGTGTGCTTGGGGTAAATTTTGGATGAGATCTGGCCATCTACTACATGTAATAGTAACTTTTATTGTTTTGTTGCCTGTGTAGCGCTGGTTTTTCGGCAATTGGAAGCAAAAAATGATGTCGGATGCTCTGTAGCAGACCTGCGTTTCGCCTTCCCCACTCTGCCAGTCGACCAGATCATGGATATTCTTGCAAATGTGCGCCATTACTGTGTTATAGTACTTGAAGTACAGGTAGTCACAGACGGACTTTGTGCTAACTGCATATTTTGTGTATTCGTTTCTTAGCTACAATTTGATGCGTTGGTTGTTCATAAGAACGATAAGTATCGTCTGGTTTGATCATATCGCAATGGTACCGGTAGAGTTAGTACTCAGTACATGTAGCTGAACGTACTGTGCCGCATCGGCTGTATTAATGTTACTCCGAATAGCGATTCTGGATCCATGGGTGTTTGATTGCATCTTCCAGACTCATTCGATCGCTCGGCTTCCGCTTGAGTAGTCCAGAAATGAAGCTCTTTGCACTCGCAGAAACGAGTGGGCTCGGTGGAAAGTGATAATCGACGAGTTCGATTCGCTTATACATCTCGATTTCGTTTGCGCAGTAGAACGGCGTCGAACCAACCAGCAGCTCATACGTTAGCACGCCCAGACTCCACAAGTCCGTCCGATAGTCGTAAGGCCCCCCCATCACCATTTCTGGGCTCAGATAATCCGGAGTCCCGCAGAATGTCTTGCGGTGGTTGTAGGGCTTAGGCGCATGGACTGACCACCCGAAATCAGCGAGCTTGATGGTTTTATTGTACCCTAACAGGAGATTCTCAGGCTGTAAACATGACCCATGCACATACACATGGTTAGCTTTGCCCGACGAGGATGCATTTGTAATAGCGGTTGAGCTTACCTTGATGTCCCGGTGAATCACGTCGCAGCCATGGCAGTACTTTAGAGCTTCAACCACTTGAGCCACGTAATGCGCAGCCACGGCATCGGCAAAGTACTTTTCTCTGACTAACTCTTTGTAGAGTTCTCCATAAGGCGCATATTCGAGTATCAGATATACGCATGAGTCGTCGTAGAAGTAGCCGTGCATGCGCAGAACATTCGGGTGGCGAAGCCGCACTTGAATCTCGACCTCACGCTTTAGATTACTTGCACCGCCGTCACGCGTCAATGGTGACTTGAAGAGAACCTAAGTACATACCTCGTCTTAGCAATGGACTTGACAACAGTGCGCAAAATCCTTGTGCATGCTTACCTTGAGAGCGACAGAAACGTTTATGCATTTCTCCTTGGCCAAATACACGTTTCCGAACTTGCCTTGACCTAAGTTCTTTACCACCAAAAAGTCGTCCATTTCCCACTTGGGGTTTCCTGCCAGCCGCTCGCTGAGTGATTGAGCGGGCTTTGAATTGTCAAGTGACGTGCGGCTGGAAATGCTCTTACGAGACGCCTTGAGTTCAATGTTGGTCCTTGTTGGTTGCTGCGCTGGATCCAAAGGAACACGATCGGGAAAACCCAGTTTACGTTCGAGCCGCGGACTCTCCACTTTCGTGCTTGCACCATCATCGAGGTTCGAACGCACAGAAAGTGTCTGTTGCAGCTCCTCCTTTACCAGAAACTTTTGCAGTTCAGGACTAGCGTCACTCTTTATATCGCTCTCCTTCTTTAAAGCTGTGTGTGGCACACGAAGTGCCGCACCAATGCTGCCGAGTGAAATTGTCTCTCTCGAGGACATGTTTGGCTCCTCTTTTTCACTCTCTTCATGGGGTGCTTTGTACGGCGTCACTACCTCAGCACCTTCATCGCTCTTCCACTGTCGTGCCAGTACACTAACACGTCGCGGACCCGACACAAATTCGGGCGTAGCACCCTCCGTGTCTCCGTCCATCCCTCCGTCATCACCACTTTCCTGTTCCAGCAGCCGAGTGGGCGTTAGCACTCGCTGCGCTCCACCAGCCAACGACGGGACATTGGAGCTAGGGGAGATGTAACTCCGTCTTCTTCGTTTCTTCTTGCTAGCAGTTAAGATGCCACTCGCAAAGCTCTCGACTGAGACTGTGGTCGCTGTTGTATCACTCGCCACTCCAGCATCGCTTCTCGATTTTGCTGGAGTCTTGTACAGCAGCTTCTGCCCCTTCTCCAGCTCCCCAATCGGCGCCAAGGGAGCTGGTTCGCGCGATACCCGGCGCGCTGCAACTGACGTCACCTGTGGCGGCGACTCTCGCTGCTTTTTGGCCACATGCATACGTATTGGAGCTCCGGAAGTGGTTCTGTAGGGCGATAATAAGGGTTTAGACGGCGTATTGTTGATGGTCGCACTTTGGGGGGATGCTGTACCTTTGGGAGACCACGCGACGCGCGGGGTGAGCGACCTTAACGGTCTCTTGCGCGTGACTCTCCTTCTGGCGGCGCTTCTCCTCGCGCCATCGCTCCAGCGCCAGGCGCCGACTATCCGCCATAGACGTTGATGCGCAGAGCGCGCGAAATTTAAAAATTGACTTGCCGCGCTTTCTAATTTGAATTTCTAAGTGTGGTGAATTTCCGATAATTACACATAAATTTCGTTTCTGTGTCAAACGCAGGTTTTGCGAAATTCACCTAAATTTCGGATCCAGTTATTTCCAGGTATTTCGACCAAGTCGAACAACGGCCTTAGTTGCCGTTGATTTTTGCCGGGCCAGAACGTAGTCGTGCATCCGACGCGTTAATAATAGGAGCTAGAGCCGACTTCGCTGGGCTTCGGCGCACCATGCGATTGTGTGCTTGGGGACAGTACGGAGAAAGAGAACCCACTGCATGTCCAAGACCGTCCAGCGCGGACCCGACCACTCTCGAAAAGACCAAGCAAAAAAATTGAGAATACTTAGCAAGTAGGTCGACCATGACCAAGGCGCGGGCGTCAGCACATTTGCGTCGACTCTCAGTGTCGGTCGGTACTTCTCGTCGTCGAGGAAGTAGTCCAGGGTGTACTGCATCGACGGCGAGTACGCTGACAATGGGGAAACGGTAGAGGAACAGGACACAGTCTTCACGGCCAAGAGGTTGCTGCTGGGTGTGTGGATGTGTGTGGGGCTGGTGCCGTTCCTTCTGCAGGCCAGAAGCTACGTCAAGTTCATGACGCCGCACAAAATCACCCAGGATTTGGTCGTCCCGATCGGCACTGAAGCCGAGAGCGTGAATCTCGAGGAGCTTTGCCCGGTCGAAGGCTTGATGGTGGCTGGAGCGTGGTAGAACGTTGCAGCTACGCACACCTACACTGTCCCGCATGGCCAACTCTGCCACTTCGTGGTGACGCAATACAACATCCACGGTTCCTATCTCTTGGAAACCGAGCGAGCAACTCCGTCATCCACGACACCAGCGAGCTGCTCCGAGGAGAGCTACCCGTTCCGCCACTACTTTTATCACGGTAGCATCGGCTACTACGTGTTCTATGAGGAGGCATCCGGCACGTACTGTGCAAACGATAAAACAGCATACGTGCAGGTCAACGGACTTGGCATGTACGATAGCAATGGTGCATCGCTGACCAACGATACCGGGGACACCACCTACAGACGATCGTATTGGTATGGCTTTTTCGGAGCAATTTGGATCGCGTACCGTTCGATTCTGATGCGAAGGAGCTACATCTCGTGCAAACGCTATGGAAGGAGGTGCGATAACATGCACGAGGAAGTTCGGTTCAAGGATGCAGTGGTTTTTGTTCAAGAGAGCATGAGGCTCTCGGCGCATGGAGCAAGAAATTACCATCGCGCGGCTCTCTTGTATCTTCTAGTTGAAGGTCTCATGAGCGACTTATTCATGCTCATCGCCCAAGACGGGTTCCTGGCCAAGGTGCAGTATATTCACTGGGTTACAATTTGTCAGGATGCTCTCGATGCTGTTTGAGATGGTCGAGAGTATGAACTGGCTGGGTGAGAAGGCGCGTTGTTTGATCAAGCGGCTCCTGTTCAATTACGAGACGGCCTTGATAGGTGAGTTCTTCTGCGCGGCAGCGATGCAGTATTATCTCACGTCGTTGAATCGGTCGAGTCTGAAGCATTCGAAACCAGCAGCGGAGGCCGTCTCTTTCTACGTCTGGAGCTTGGTGGGCCATGGAATTATCGTTCTTGGAATTGTTGCTGCTATTCTATCGGTCAGAGCAACTGGGGCTCTCATTACCGTTCGATGGACGTTCGGCTCTTTCCAAATTTTTACAGCTCCTTGCTGTGTTGACACGACTCTAGGCGTGCGATCGAAGATGATACGGCTGGGCGGCTACGTCTGGGTGGACGACAAACTCCGCTACAGAGTTGAAACGCTGAAGTCCTTTGGGGTTTTGAACATGCGAGACGAAGACGGCGGTCATTTCCTCGTTCTCAACAAACTTCACTGGCTTTCGATTCCACGACAAGACATGATAGTCATCGGAGAAGTTCATGGGCAAAGGGTGACACCATGCACTGAACGACCATGCATAGGTATCGTGAGCATCTTCGGGAAGGAGTTAGGAGGCCCATCATGAACACCAAGTTATTGACGCAGTTAATACATGTACATGTAGTGCCGCAAGAAACCTGAGTATGGGCTCGAGCATGTACATGAAGCCGCTTGTGACCGACAAACTCAAACCACTTCCTGTGTAGTAACGAGTGTTCCTACTCCATGCAGCGAAATGCACTCGCGGTCCTCTTGGCCTAAAGACGCGACGTTGACCCGGACTCACGTGCGATCTCATCGCGGATCGGACGCAACAGCTCGTGCAACGCGACCTTGTCCGAGGAGTGGTTCAGTGGGTCATGCTGCGCAGACTCGTACAGAGCCTCGTACACGTTACCGTCGTAGCGACCCAGCGTCGAGTTCAACGTGTGATCCGAGAAGTTGAAGCCGTCCACGAGCGTCACAGCATGCGGGCGGATCAACGCGAGCAGCTCTTCGATGTTGGATCGGATGATCGGCATCTCGCTGGGGAAGACGCATCCGCTCTCCATGAACTCTCCGGCGGTGGCTTCCAACTGCGTCAGCGCAAAAAGCTTGCAAAGAAGCTGAAGTACTGGCAGAATTTCACTGCTGGATAGACTTTCCTTCGTCAACGCGGATGGAGAGCTCACAGCCTCCACGAAGTTTTTCACCAATACCAGGTGAGTGTACGCGTTTGACAACTTGTAGCAGTGCATCGAGTTGTTCTGGATCCCAGCAGCAACGGATGTCTCCGACGAAATCTTGCCCACAAGTCCGCGTAGGGAATGGAGAAAACGTTGCTGGAAAACGTCGACGTACGTTGTAAGCTCAAGCCACTGAGCCTTGCCTCGAGGTTGCGCAAACGAAGGCTTCCCAATGTTTTCGATGAACTGCATCGCAGCAGGAAGACGTCCACTCGACTGAAATTGGCCGTGAACTTTCAACAACGCGCGCGCAGTCTAGGCGTAAGGTGGAGATTAGTGTACACACTCAGTGTTACTCCTGTAAACAAGGTGTCTACTAACCTGTTGGCAGAGGACAAAGTTCTCGCCTTCAGCAGTCACCATCTGAAGGATGTCACTGAGAAGAACGGGCAGACCTACAGAAACGAGAAAAGTATTCTAGTGAGTGGCTGGTAGTGGGAAGAAATGTTAGTTTTCAACCCGAGCTAGCTCAACTTACCACTCGACAGGAGGTATCCGTGTCCACCACAAGCCTACAAGGAAGTCATCAGCGTGTCATTTCAGTATCACCTCACTTATATGAATGTCCTTGTCATCTGAAAATGAACGTACTCTGCGGCAAGTCTCAATACCGCTGCATGCCATTTCCGACGTGAGAACTTTGAGACCGCAGCTCATTGCATGCCCCACCAGAAGCATGCTCAAGTCTCCGTGCTTGATCTGATCAGCCAGCTGCAGCGAAAACGCGTCCACTTGGTTTCCTAGAAAACAAAGAGCAGTCGGTTATTCGACATGACTGCACGTCCCACTGAGCACCAAGCAGTGAACCAACTTACCTGTCAAAGTGATGGCGTACGCCGCAGCAAGTAACGGGAACAATCGATACTGCTGTGTCTGGTAATCCAGCACACTCAATTCCTCCTTGGATTCCGGGTTGTTGGCATCGTAACCCTGGCGACGAACACCAGAGTAGCGGATCGTGATAATGCACGCTTTCGCCAGTGCAAGTCCACTCGCACGGATGTACGTCATGCGCGTTTGCAGCATGGTGAAGTACAAAACCTCCTGAGGAACACCCGAGTTCTTCACGTACTTGCCCTCGCGAGTCACAGTCGCTACCCGCATACCCATTTGATCGCGGCGAATCCTCACGTGGTCGAACGTGCAGTATCCGTTGTCCACATTGTTGAATCCGATCTTCGGACCAATGTCGCCCAACGTCACACCGACCATCGCGTCGTGCGTCTCCAAGTCACGCAGCTGCACCATGAAGTTGTGCACGCCGTAGTCTTTGCCACCCAGCAGCAATCTCGCATACACCACGCTGAAGTTGGCGGTACGTGCCAACGCGCCAGGCCACCACTTCATGGACGTCAGAGTAGGCGAGTGGATCTCGAACTCGTCGGTGGCGGGGATGTAAGTGGCTGTAGTCTCGAGTCCCCGCACGTTGGACCCGTGACCTAACTCTGTCTGGGCATAGCATCCGACCATGCGCCATTGCTTGGCCATATCCATCCACCGCGTCTGTTGTTCATCCGTGAACAGCAGTCCCAGATTCTTGAAGAACATCCCGGTGTGCAGAGCGGTCGAAGAAGGACAACTCGTGAAGCCTTGCAGCACGACATGCAGCAGTGCCGTGTCTTCTTCACTGAGCTTGTTACGGTGAGCGATAATCTCGGCTCTCCCAGCCATCTGCGTAGCGCGTTTGTACTGCTCACCTCGAGTCAGGTAGTTCATCTTTTCATGGTTGAAAAGAGGGTCTTGAACCAGCAGCTGCTCCAGTCTCTCGAGCTTCTCCACGTTGCTCTTGCTCTGGTGCAGAACGTAAGCCAGCTCCCTCGATGGCACGCGACTCTTGCGGCGCTCAGCATCCAATGGCGAAGACATGCTGACCTCTTGATCTTGACATACAAATCACAGCGCGAATTTAGAAATGATAAATCGCACTCGTGGGTTGGTGGTTGCCGGTCTGTTTACTCGACACATGCAAGAAGTTGAAGTTTGTTTTGACTTAAACGTCGTATTGACTATGTTGAAGTTGACCAACACACGTCTACGTGACGTAGAACACTGCCAAATGCCAAGATAACGATGATGTTTGAGTTTAGGCTAAAGAAAAACAATCGACCACGACAACTTGTGAGTTCGGCTTGGGAAGCGCAAAAGGCTTCATTAACCACAACGTTACGTCATACAAGTTTGAGCCGTTCCTTCAACAGCCCTACCAATGTTGCCACTTAGAGGCGCGACTGTGAGATTTCGTCGCGGATCGGACGCAACAGCTCGTGCAACGCGACCTTGTCCGAGGAGTGGTTCAGTGGGTCATGCTGCGCAGACTCGTACAGAGCCTCGTACACGTTACCGTCGTAGCGACCCAGCGTCGAGTTCAACGTGTGATCCGAGAAGTTGAAGCCGTCCACGAGCGTCACAGCATGCGGGCGGATCAACGCGAGCAGCTCTTCGATGTTGGATCGGATGATCGGCATCTCGCTGGGGAAGACGCATCCGCTCTCCATGAACTCTCCGGCGGTGGCTTCCAACTGCGTGAGTGCGAACAAGTGGCACAGCAGGCGCACGACGTTCATAACCGCTGGCGACGAGATGAATTCTGAAGTGAGCGTTGACGGGGATTGGACGGTTTCAGCAAAGGTCTTGACGAGCACTAAGCTGGCGTATGAATTCGTCAGCTTCAAAGTGTCCATCGAATTGTTCTGCAAGCCAGAAGTAACCGAAGTCTCCACCGAAATCTTCTTGACGTAGGAACGAAGCTGGTACAGGAAACGCTGCTCAAAAGCTGCCACGTAGCTCTGCAGCTCGAGCCACTGCTGCTTGGTGCGAGGGGTTGCGTTCGGCAACTTGTCGATGCTTGCTAAGAATGTCATGGGTTCTGGCACCTTGCCAGTTTTCTTAAACAAGGCCAGGATCTTCAGCAGAGCGCGGGCAGTCTTTCATATCACGAGACAAAAGTATATACAGCAATTTCAGTTAGCGAAATGCGAACCTTGCAGCTGGAACATATATCATTCAGCAGTACGTACTTGCACGGAAAGCACCAAGTTGTCACCTTCCGTAGTGACAGTCTGTACAGCGTCTCCCAACAAAATCTACACACATTGAAAGCAAGACAATTAGTTCGTATGTTGATAGCCTTAGGAAAACAGCATGAGGTCTGATATCGCACCGGCAAGCCTGCAAAAACACACAAAAGAGTAATCGTGAGTATCGCGTATGGTGAAGGAACTGACTATCGAGATGCGGTTTTGACTTACCACTTGAAAGCAGGTAACCGTGACCACCACAAGCCTGAAGCACAAACATACATCCACGACAATTATTGGTTAAAGATACGCTTCGCTTCCAGAACTGAAACGAGAGAAGTTATCGTACCCGACGAGCAGTCTCAATACCTGCAGTGGCTAGATCCGTGGTAAGGACCTTGAGTCCACAGCTCATGACGTGCCCCACGGTGAGTAGGCTCACATCTCCACGTTTTGTCTGCTCCGACAGTGCAGCAGCAAACTCATCCATGCGGCTCCCTATAGGCACATTTCAGAGCACATTTAGTATCAGTTCACCCGGCTAGGCCTAGAACTACAAGACAAAATGTTACCGGTCAGCACGATAGCGTACGCGGCAGCAAGGAGCGGAAACAAACGGTACTGCTGCGTCTGGTAATCAAGTACACTCAATTCCTCCTTGGACTGCGGGTTGTTGGCATCATACCCTTGCTGACGAACAGCCGAGTAGCGTATAGTGATGGTACAAGCCTTCGCCAAGTTGATACCAGCCGAGCGAATAAACGCCATGCGCGTTTGCAGCATGGTGAAGTACAAAACCTCCTGAGGAACACCCGAGTTCTTCACGTACTTGCCCTCGCGAGTCACAGTCGCTACCCGCATACCCATTTGATCGCGGCGAATCCTCACGTGGTCGAACGTGCAGTATCCGTTGTCCACATTGTTGAATCCGATCTTCGGACCAATGTCGCCCAACGTCACACCGACCATCGCGTCGTGCGTCTCCAAGTCACGCAGCTGCACCATGAAGTTGTGCACGCCGTAGTCTTTGCCACCCAGCAGCAATCTCGCATACACCACGCTGAAGTTGGCGGTACGTGCCAACGCGCCAGGCCACCACTTCATGGACGTCAGAGTAGGCGAGTGGATCTCGAACTCGTCGGTGGCGGGGATGTAAGTGGCTGTAGTCTCGAGTCCCCGCACGTTGGACCCGTGACCTAACTCTGTCTGGGCATAGCATCCGACCATGCGCCATTGCTTGGCCATATCCATCCACCGCGTCTGTTGTTCATCCGTGAACAGCAGTCCTAGGTTCTTGATGAACATGAGCGTGTGCAGCGTCGTGGCCGCCGAGCAGCTCGTGATGCCCTGGAAGATGAGTCGCAGCTGCTCCGTGTCCTCCTCGCTCAGGCGGTTGCGACGCGCGATGATCTCCACTCTGGCCGACATCTGCATCGCCCGTTTGTACTGCTCCCCGCGAGTCAAATAGTTCATCTTCTCGTGATTGAACACGGGGTCCTGCACCAGCAGCTGCTCCAGTTGCACCAGCTTCTCCACCGAGTTCTTGCTCTTGTGCAGCACGTACGCCAGCTCACGGGCGGGGACGGGGCAGCCCTGGCGCTCAGTTTCCAGTCGAGAGGACATAGTCAAGGGAGCAACAAAAGCGGACTCTTGAGTGCGCCGCGGCCAATTCGGAAATTACCTTCAAGACGAAAGCTTTTTGTATGGGGCAGACAGTTGTGTTGACTTGACAATGAGGACAGAAAAAGGTGATTAATCTGTGACTTGTGAAAATGGTCCCTAAAACTTTGGCTTCAAAAGACAACACCTCGATAAACTCTCGGTTGTTTTGTAGCTGTTGGCAAAGGATTGTGCAACAACAGCAAGACCATTTTTGAAATTTTGAAGGCAGAGTTATCCTTGCCAACAGCGTGATGCCCAGTAGGTTGAGATGCACGACCTTCTTGGCTACATGGAAATGCTCTCGGAGTTTCCCGCCGAACCGATGTTAAGCTTACATGTTGAAGGCAAGTTGTTGACAAAACACTTAAGGTATCGACGACGTGGCTGGCTGGGTGACCGCCGAGATGCTGTGGGTCCAAGTTTCTTGACCGCTTTGATGCCAAACTTTGAGCACCTTCACTGAAAATTCAAAGTCTAAAGGCTTGATTAGCAAAAGTGCTCTGACACGATTTCTATGGTCACATGGCAAGTACGTGAAGTATTGCTCAGTTGAACTCCAGTAGCTCCTGGGCGTCTAGAGAGCGCTCACGAAGCTTCTTAGACGACTTCTTTGGGTATATGGATCGCGAATACACCGGGAAGTTGTAGACACTGGCTAGTCCGCTTTCTTCGTCATCGTCACCAGCTACGCCACTGTAGCCAACTGTGCTACACCCAATAGACATAGAGGTCGAAACGGAAGACATCGCTGTCGAGTTGGACAAATCGCCGAGGTTGTCGTGCACACCACCACCTAGCTGAGGCAGGTAGCGTGGCAAGGTTTGCTGCGAAAGCATGACTTGTCGTGACACGGGTCGAATCATAGCGATGCCGACACCTGCAGGTAGCCCTACGTTTGTCAAAGACGCAGTGTCGCCACTGTACGGTGTCTTCTTTTTGCTGCCTCCACCACTCGTAGGCTTTGGGAGATGGTTCCCACCTTTCTTGCGGCTCCTTCGGCGCCCACTTAAGGCATTCATAGACCCACCGTCATCGTCCTTGGGTGCTGCGCATTCGCTTGGTGGCCACAACGTAGATACTGATTGAATGTCTTCTATCGAGTCCGTCATTTTCTTCAGGCTGCTGCTGCTCGTCGAGTGGCCATTTCCACCCCTTTCGTCCTTTCGACTCCGTCTGCTCCCTGACCGACGTTTCTCTTTTGTTAGTGGCGGGTTCTTTTCTTCTGCCGTGGCTACCCCGCGACTTGACATCCAGCACTTACTCCGAGCAGTTTCATACGACTCCGATGGCCAACGCGATGCTCCAGTTGCTATGTCATCATCCGCTGCCATGGAACCTCCTGGTTGCGGCTTCTCACCGAGATTTAAAGGCTTGAGTTCTGGGGTTGTCGTAGAGGAACTAGAATCCACCGACGTGAAATACGAGATCCCTTCGAAGTATGGATGCTTTAAGCACTCTTCACTTGTAAATCGGTCTTCAGGGCACAGCTGAATTGTGCCTTCTAAGAAACTAACAGCCTTCTTGGACAAACGGCCGCAGTATCTTCGGTATAATGTTTCTGGGACTTTTACTTCTGGAATCTTTAGCCCGGAGAAGCGAGGGTTTGCTGCAAACAGCTCCATGTGCCGTTTCTGAAGTGGACCTAGCATTTTCTGGATCAAGTATAACTGATCGATTTCACTCTCCCCCGGAAACATGGGCTGGCCCTCAATAAGCTCACCCATAATGCACCCGATCGCCCAGATATCCACAGACCTAGAGTACTTAGTATCCCCGAGCAGTAGCTCTGGAGCACGATACCATCGTGTGGCTACATACTCAGTCAAGTCGCATGCATTTCCGTTGCTTGAGAGAGATCGTGCAAATCCGAAGTCGCACAAACGCAGAGAGTGCTCGCCATTGGACGTGTTCACAAGTAAATTCTCTGGCTTGATGTCACGGTGCACAACATTGTTGGTGTGGCAGTAATGAATTGCGCAGCACAATTGAAAAATGTACGAGCGCACCAGCTCGCTGTCGACACCGTTGGGCTTGTCTTCCAGCACCTCCAGCAGATTTTTCTCCACGTACTCGAACACAAGGTACAATCGGCCTTTCCTGCGGAAAGCCTCCTTCAGCGCAACGATGTTGCCGTGCTTGAGGAAGCGCAGCATCTTCACTTCACGCAGAGTCGTTTTGCGCACCATGGGGTCATCGTCCTCGTTCTCTTTGAACTTCTTGATAGCCACCGTCTCGTTGGTCTCTTTGTTGTGACACTTGAGTACTACACCATATGCACCCTCTCCAATCACACCAAGCACTTCGTACTTGTTCATCGCTGCAGCCCGCCTCCTTTCGTCAGCGTTGACTGGCACCAAACGTACGGCTAAGCAAGTTACGATCCATAGCACTGCAAACCCTCAAAAGCATTGTTTTTAGAACGCTGGCAACCTCAGCAAAAATAACACGAAGAAGAGCTTGGTCCGTTTCAGCATCAGCCTTCTCCACTCGTACTTCAACACTGTCTTGATGATACTCGACTAACCGAGATTAAATCAAGCTGCTTTGGCTCCATAAAGGTTGAAGGCCTTTCTGTATATTTGCTGCTCGATAACTGTCCAGGATGCCAGCAAAAGTACTCAACTCGTGTGATGCTCGTCCTCTTGTAGCACGCCGAATCGTAGCATTCATAGCTCCTTGCCTACTTGCTTCATTTATGGCCAACACTTGAGCTCATGATCTTCATCTCAGCGCTTTTGGAAGCTGTTTTCTGCTTCTTCGGATTATTTAGCGGCCATCCTGTGGTTTGACGTTTCGCTGTAGTTTCTTGTGTGGGAATCCGCCGTAGTTGCTGCGGCCCTGTTGCACTAAAATACATGTCGGCAGACGCCTTCCACTTCTGCTGCACGTAGTCATTAAAATGCTCCCACACGTGCACAAACATACTGGTGTATGGATCGTTTGGATCCTTTGGAGGTGGGGGATGAAGAACCGGAGGCGGTCCAGGAGCCGGCGGCGGGTCGTATAGCGTTCCCATACTTCGTTGTTTTTGACGCTGCACAGCCTTCGATAGTTGCGAGATCGTCGCATTCGCTTTAATCTTGCTGTCTAGTCCACCGACAGACGTCTCCACACGGTGCCCATCCTCCAACGTTGTTGCAAAGTGGAGTTTGTACGAGGGATTGCCATGTACAGGGTTTGATTTTACTGACAAGCGAATCTGGTGAGCCGGCTCTACTGCCCCCGCTTCGTTTCCCTGGTGATTCTCGGGTGGACTGCTTGTTTTCCCAATCAGGTCTTCTGTAGCACCAGGACTTGACCGCCAAATTGCTTCACTCGTCAACACGAAAGGAGGGATGGCGACTGCACTCCTAATCCATCTGGTCAGGTCATCGCTGTAATACTTCACGTCGAAGTGTCTTGGTTGCAGCGAAACAAACTCGTGGAGAATCAATGTTGCTAGCTTGTCCTTCAGCGCTGCTTCCTTGTCTATCAGCGCAATCACCGTGTCCGTCGTTTCTGAAGATGAACACGGATTTTGCTGCAGAAAGAGCTGCCAGTTGAAGCCCACCAGGAGCTCTCGCGTGAATGCTTGCACATTTGCTTCCGTTGGAGGACACAATGTTTGATGCTGCAGTGCATGATCTTCGATCAGCTGTGCCATATACTCCTCAATAACGATGCTTGCGGCAATAGCAGCAGAGTCTTCAAATGTTCCAATAAGTTCTCCAACGTTTGATGCCTTGATACTCGCCATATACACCAAAAACTCTACCAAATCCTGTTGCACGTATTAAAACAACATTAAGAATTTCCCAAAACTCTCGTTTAAAGTATGTATATACACGTACGTCGGGTGGCATCGCAGCGTTTCGGTCTGTTCAATAACAGCATTAAGTTTCACACCAATACAAATCAGAAGTTAGAAATCTAGCAGTTGCATGCATCTGCACGGGTAGGGTTACCGATAATTCAGATGCACAGGCTGCTTACCAAGTATGAATGCAAAATTCTCCAGTCCACGGCAGATCTCACCCTGCATCGCGTCACTTGTAAACTGTTGCAACCGAGGTATACGCTGTTAGACACTGAAGCCA
Source organism: Phytophthora podocarpi (assembly GCA_001314375.1). Lineage (NCBI taxonomy): Eukaryota > Oomycota > Peronosporomycetes > Peronosporales > Peronosporaceae > Phytophthora > Phytophthora podocarpi. Next base: position 60,256 of record LGSN01000007.1, read on the forward strand.
CAGCCGCTACTCGATAAAGCATGCAAATGTGGCACGGAGCACTTACCGCAGCATACGAATTCCGGCTGACCCGTCCACCTCGAGGCTCAATGCTCTCCAGCAGCGAGGATCCTTCCGACCGAAACAAGGGGTGATACGAGGCCGGATTGAATTCAGAATTAAGCATCTTCACGGTCATCGTTCGCGGGATAACTCTTTCAGTGCGGGGTGGGAGCACTTCTGAGCCCGGTCCATCGTTCAATCCATCATCAAAGTCGCTTTCCAATCCTTCATCGCCAAGGAACGTCGTGATCTTCTTGCTGCGGTAAATGTTATCACTCGACGGGAACCCCGTAGCTCTCTTTATCCGTCGGACGCGCTCAATCTCCTTTAATGCTTTTGCTTCCTTTTCCTTAGTAGCAGCAGCTCCTCCATGTCGATGCGCAAGCACGAAGCAATTGCACACTGCCTCCTCTTCTTCCTTCGTTAACTGCATGTCAAGTTCTGGGTGTCTCTTTTTCCATAAAAACCGCTGATGCAGGACACAGCGACAATGGTTTAAACCGTGTGGCTTCCGACAGCCATGGCAGAGCTTGCAACGCGCCGTAGGGTCCATTAAAGGGCAGCTACAGGCACGAGACTCCTGACACAACGCACGACGCCGACGTCCAGTCAACCCACAGACACAGTGGAGCTCCACACATCTGCTACAAGATGCACAAGCTTCGGAGCTGGAACAACCGCAACGAGGATGAGCCAGAGGCTCCGGCTTGCGCCCTACAGGTACACGTGGTCGAACAGGAGCAACAGTTTCTTCCAGCTCGATGCCATTCTTCCTGATGTATCTGGCCAAGTACGCCATGCGGTCTTTACCCGGGTTTTTTGCAAGAAATTCCTCGCGATTCATGCCTTTGGGCCAGGCGAAACTCGTCGGCACCAGCTTCTGCGGTGGAGGTTTCACCTCGAGTCCGTGCTTCTTCTTGTAGTTGGTCAAAAACTCCTGGCGCTCTCTGCCAGGTTTGAGAGAGAGGTATGTATTTTGCCTACAGCATTTGAGCCAGTAGTTCTTGTGTTTCTTCCGAGTCCGATCGGTCTTCGTCGTTGTGGGCGGATTGGCCGTCGATGCAGGCGCATCAGCGTCGGCTGCTAGCCACGGCCGACGGGCTATTGGCGGAGGCAGCGTGATGGTCACCTCGCGTGGCTTCATGCGGTGGCGCTTCCTGTAGCGGTTTAAATACGCCTGGCGTTCTTTGCCGGGCTTCAGGGCGTGTAAAATCTGTCGGTTTATGCCCTTGGGTAATCCGTCGTACACCATACGAGTGAAAGTCCGCGCAGGCGGGTCAGTCGCTGTTGTGGCGCCATTAGTCGCTGCTGTGGTTGCCTCGGTCGTCGGCGCTGCGTCGGTGGTCTCCTCCATTCGTGGTTGATGGCAAATTTTGCTTTTAGAATATATGGTGTGCAACACACCACCCGACGTGCTGTTTCTACGGCATACTTTACTCAAGTCAAACAAATTTGCATTGAGAAAGATGGAGAACGTGAAGCGAGGTAAGCTCAAGCTCAAGAACGGCAGCAAGCTCAAGGTAGCGTCCAAGCACAAGAAGCACAAGAAGAAGACGTCCAAGCGTCGCGAGGGCGAAGAAGAGCAGCGCCATGAGCACGAGAAGAGCGCTGACGTGGAGGTGGAAACGGACGACATGACCCCAGCAGAGCGTCGACACGCCGAGCATCAGAAGAAAAGGGTGCGTCCGATTGTTAACTGGCGCTTAGATAACAGCTATGCTAACTCTGTTGTGGTTTTGTTCCCAGGAGCAAGAGGAGATCAAGAAGTTAGCGTCAAAGACGTACAGAGAGCGCATCGAAGAGCTTAACCAGCATCTCGGCAGTCTCACAGAACACCACGACGTGCCTCGCGTAAGTCGGGAGCTGTTCTCACAGTGCTTACTTTCTTGTTTTGTGTGTGAGTTATTATACTAATGTTCTTGTTTGTATTATTTGTTTGTTGGAAACTGGGCAGGTCTCGGCTGCTGGCAACGGTTAAGCTGTTGTTTCGAGAGCTACACGAGCTCCATGGTTGGTAGCAGGTTGCTGTGTCATCCAGCAACGAATGGCGATGGCTCAGTTCACGTGCTATTTCATAGGCGACAAACGTCGTATTTTTATCCAGCTTATACATTCAATCTTAACCACATTCCTACCGTCCTGCTAACGAACCAAAGGCTTCATCTGCACATTGTTCTACAGACAGCAGCTACTCATCGTCGTCGTCATCCGACGCAAGCGCATTGTACGCGATGCACTGCTCGTTCGTCGACCAGTTGCGCTGTCTTGGGTCACCGCAGGAGAAATACAGCTCGCACAGGTGCGTGCTCGTGCTGTGGCAGCCCATTGGGGACGATTTCTTGCAGCGAATCTCTTGCACCAAGCCACCTAGTTCGTCAACCTGTGGAACGATATCCTTCCTAGGTTTCATTGTCAAAACGTAGTCGCGAACGTCTTGAGAAGTGATGTCGAAGCGCCCCAGCGAGTAGAGTAACCCAGGCCCTGAAAATGACACGGCGCTCGTCTTGGTCTTGGCCCCGATCATGGCAGCGATGGCTCCACCCAGACTGTGTCCAGTGATCACAAGGTTGTTCCCCACGCGAGCACGTGTATCCACAGCATGATTCAACAAGTCTGTATACACGGGCGATGGCATCACGCTCGCGATGAGATTCATGGACAACATCTTCACCACGAAAGCGCAAGGCAACTGTTTCAAGAACGGCACAAAGACATTCGCTGCCTGCATGATGCAGATACCGAACCAGAAGTGCATATCCTCGAGAGCATCAGTCGCAGAGGCTGTACCACGCACCGAGATGACCGTCATATTGACTGCCGGAAAGTAGATCTCCATCCAGGCTTGCCCATCTGTGCTCTCGTTGTTTCGTGCCACGTACTTCCAGTCCTCTAGCTCTGTCCCATTGAAACGATTTTCCAGCGCAGACTTCTGGATATCTGTGGTGGTGCCATACGCAGCGTCGGCCATCAACGCCAAATCCAGCACGGAAAGCCCATCGTAACTAATGCTACAAGCTGCGTACTCGGACGTATCATCGAAGTTGATCACCTTTCCGTTAATGGTTACTGACGCTGATACACCGTGGGTAGTTTTGAACTCACTTGATACCAGTGCAGTAGAGTTGTCGAACGCTCCCAGCTTAAACGCGCCACCAGATACGAATGTACCGATGATAAACGAAGACGAAAAGAAAATGAGCGACACGACCACGAAAGCCGAAATGAACTTTCGGAACGCGCGGCCGAAGATCTGAGGGAATCGCCTTTGCACGACAGAGCTCAAGGCAATGAGGCACACACCCATGATGGGCCAGCCGATAAAAAAAGTTTCCAACGAGAGCAAAGCAGACGCGATCACGAGCACCAACAAAATCACAGCACGGACATTTAGAGATAAATGGTGCCACGGGTTGCGTGCGCGCGCCCATACTCGGAAGTCCTGCATTTGCTGGAGACGCGAGACATACACAGACGTAGCGTGAGATCCTCCCGCATCCTCGCCAGATTCTACGCCAGTGCTCACAGCAGTTGACGATATTTGATCAGGGCCTCCAGCTGCCGCTATCGGAATGGTGACCTCATCAGCAGGCACCTTGCTCCGTTTTTTCTTGTCATTATTTGATTTGCTGAAACAAAACCAATGCGTTGGATGCAGCGCGATCCCCACGTGATGGACAAAGCGAAAACCAACATCCAACAGCCACAAGTGCTCCGCACGCTTTTTCTGCTCAAGCGCACTGACTGTTCGACGCATGATACGCCTCCGACGGCGATAGTTGCTCACGATGACGCGCATTTTTCCATTACGGCTGCTCCAAAAATGCGCTATCATCCATAGCACCAGGTACACACCGACACACCAGAACCCCATCTGCACGTAAGCCAAGAACGCGTCCGACAATGACCAAGTTGTCACGAACTTAATAACCATAGAAGCTGCCGTCACAACCTCGTAAAGCACAGGGCACACAATGTCCACAGCGACAAACGTAGATAGATCAATAGCTGGTCCTTCGTCCTGCACCTTCTTGATAAGCAGAGTGGTCTTCACAGCTGCCTGTACGCGCTTCCATCGGTTCAAGGCAGTCTTCTTCGGTGGACCCTCGCCCACCGCCGATAGTCTCCCTGCGCGTGCCTCTGTCACCTCCGCTGCCTGTTGCTTCTCCGCAGCCGCTTCCTTGCGTAGCCAGGCTTCGTCCTCTTCCTCCTTGTCATCATCCAAGAACGGGTCGTCCTTGGCAGTCAGCAGCAACGACCCTCTCGCGTGAAGTTTCCCGCCACGAACTGCACTCGTTCGACTTCTCCGCAGCTCGTCTCCACCCTGTGCCGCGTTCTCTTCAGATGCTTGGGCATCCAACTCTTCCGGCTCCACCAGCTCCGTTCGATGACGAAGATAGTGGATCACAACAGCCAGCGCCAGGCGGAAGTTCGGCAGTGACCCGTCCGACTTGTTGAGTGCATCCAGAAAGAGTCTGGAGGCCTCCTCGAAGATGTAGGACAGGAAAAATAGCACCACCGGTAGCAGCACCAAAGAGACTACAGCTCGCACAGTGTAGTATTCGTCGTACTTGGCACTTGGCAGGAAAATGGCGAAGAAAATCTCCATCAACAGTGTGAAGGAGAACATGAGCACCATCATGACCACCAGGAACGACAGGTAGCCGAAGCGGACTTGGCACAGAGTGCGGTAGAAGCGCCATTGACCGGACGATTGGCTGTAGGCGTGCAGCTCCTCCTCTCGTCCTTCGGCCGTCGCTAAGACGCGGTCTTTTTGCTGGTATGCGTGCATCAGGCGGCCTGAGTACCCGACGGCGGCGTCTCGCAGCATGACGTTGCGGCTGTGCAGAGGGCTGTCTGACTGCGCGTTCATGACGTCCACCGAGACGGAGGAGGTGCGTCCGAGACGATCAGCCTCCAGTATGGGCACGTCTCCGCCTCGGCCAGGTCGAGTAGCCATGGGCTCCAAAGCGGCGCGCCGTCCGATGGGTTATTGTCGGTGTGGCGACAATAGAGAGCTCTTTTTTTCCGTTGGCCGCGACTTTGTATGGGATCCTCGAAACAAGATATCTGCTGTTATCCTTTCGAATAGTATTACAAGTGAATATCATACTGCAAAGTATATTTATATCGATACTAACCCCTGTATGTTTGTATCTGTCGAAGCCGATAAGTACCACGGACCAGTAAGCAAACAAGTGAACGATGGCACTGCGGGGTGAGAGTACTGCGCGCGGCAAGGTGGCGTACGTGCAGCTGCCGGAGCTGGACGGCCACTCGCGCAAGGTATACGCGCTGGGATTTAACTGTGATGGCTCCATGCTGGCCTCGGGCTCCAACGACCGCAGCATCCGCATCTGGGATCCCGTCACCGTAAGCTTCGACCTTGACGCTCCTTAAACGTTTCTAGCCAATTGATTGCTTATACATTCGCTAATTTGTCACCCGTTAGGAACGGGAGCTGGTGGATCTGCGTGGCCACTCGGACGCGATCCTGTCGCTGGCGTGGGACCCCACAACGCCGCACCGCCTGGCCAGCACAGGCGCCGACAAGACCGTGCGCTTCTGGGACGCCAAGACCGGCCGCATCGTCAACAGCGTCTCGCTGCCCAGCGATGCCGTCAACATCGCCTACAGCCACGACGCCAAGTACGTTGTGGTGGGCAATCTGGACTGCATCACGCTCATCGATACGCGCAAGGCGCGCGTGGCGCGGCGTGTGGTGAACCCTTTCGAGTCGTACGAGATGCAGTTCAGCAAGACCGGCTTCCTCTTCGTGGCGGCAGGCCATGCTGCCGGGTTCGGCACCTTTGAGATCATGAGAGTGGTTGCTGAGAAGAAGGGCAACCCCAATCTGGAAAGCGCGCACAAGGTAGAGATCGTTGCTTGCGGTCTACAGTTGACGGGGTTTTGTTGAAACTTACTGAATTTGGAATTTGGCTGCTGATGAGAATAGGTTATTGCACATGCAGGAAGCTGCGTTTGCTTGGACTTCCACCCGTCTGGAAGGTAAGGATTGCATGGGGTGTAGCTCCCATTCACCAATGTATATGTTAACGATGTGTTTTATCCACGCAGATACTTGGTTTTGGGTGGACTGGACTCGTTGGTGAGCGTCTGGGACGTAGAGGAGCTCTACTGCGCCAAAACGTTTGTGGTCACAATGTACGTAGCTTCATCACCTCCGTCACGCGCAAAGATCGAGTTTGCTCACGAAGTTTATTATGTGTGATATGGCAGATCAAGCATTCGGTCTGTTCGTTTTAGCCACGACGGCAAGTATATAGCAATTGGCATGGATGACCCCAATTTGGTTGTGGTGGACGTGGAAAGCGGTGAGGAAGTCGTCAATCTGCAACTTCAGAACACCCTACAGTACTTGAGCTGGCACCCCAGTAAAAACCTGCTGGCCTACGTTGGTGACAAGGCTTCGAGTGAGAAGAACTCCAATCGCGATGGCGTTATCAAAATGATCGAGATGAAGGATTAGCTTTGACTAAAGTTTCGAGAGTAAATCACCAAGGCCAGCAAGCAGGAGTAGTCGCACCAGCAGCAACTACGGCAGAAGAAAAAAGAAAAGTTTATCACCCGTGAAGTCAGGATTATCACGAGGAAATTGTTTTGAAGCGGACTTCGTCCTCAGCTCGCCGCTTGTGGAAGTAACGAATTCGTGAGCTGGCGCACATAATCCTGCATTTGAAGACGTGCTCGGGCAACGCCTAAGTAGCAACTGCACTGCTTCACGGTGCCAGCATCACCCAGTTCCTGAGCTAGCCGATGGGCCTGATCGAAAGCCCGCTCTGCCTTTTCGTATTCTGCACGCCGGCTTGCAAGGTGGCCGAGCTGAATCCACGCAAAGGTCTCTGCTGGGCGATCATTGACTGACTGAATGAGCTGCAGATGCTGATTCATGCACGCGACCGCTGTATCTAGGTCGTTTTGACGGCTAGCCAGCAGCCCCAGGTTGCCGACGGCAAGGCTCTGACCGTACGTGCTGTTTAACTGGATAGCCAAGCGAAGTGCCTCCTGGTAGTAATGAGCAGCTTCGTTCGGTCTGTCAAGGGAGCCGAGCGTAAGTCCCAGATTCAAGTGCGCCACGAACTTGCCGGCATCATCTGCAACCTCCACGTGTTTTTGATGGTACACAAGCGCATTCTGCAGGTTTCGATTCTGCGGATCTACGAACTTGCCAGTGTAGCTGTAATCTTTCGTTGAGGAGGAGAGGAGCTGATAGTTGACACCAATGCAGTTAGCGGCCAGTCCCATGAACAGTTTGTTCTGTGTGCTCTCGCTGATTGAAAGCACGAGTAGGTAGCAATCGATGGCCTTATAATAATCCTCGACATTGTCGTGAAGGATTCCGAGGCTGGACAAGTATGATGTAATGTGTTAAGTACACAGGATAGCTGTGTTTGTTAGCTACAAGCAGGACTTACCACAAATAGGCTGTGCACTCAGCATCATGGCGTCCGGCACGCTTGCTGGATTCAGCCTGTACGCAACACAACACGTTATTTCCAAATGAAATGGTTTGTGCGATGCAGCAACGCGTACCAGAATGGAGTACTCTTTGATAAGCTTGGACGACACCGCCCGACCACGATCCTTCAGCTTTTGCGAGGAGCAGCAGCTCAGCTTAGCCTCAACCTCTGCTCCATTGTCAAACGATGTGTGGATCTGCGTCTTCAATGTGCGCAGCGCTGTTGCGTGGGGTGAGAACACTGTCTTTTGGATACGTTTCTCTCTCGTTTGAGGAAAGTCTCTCTCGGGCGTTTTGATCTGGTGCATCGCCCCAAGCGCAAGCAACGTCAATCCTTCGACGAATCCTCATAGTAATTACTGACAGGAAATATACGCAGCCACGTACACTCTCGGGGGCATCAATCCGTTGCGGAAAATCAACTTGGGGCGTAGCTTCCGCGAGTTGCGTGCCCTCTCGCGAGTTCACCGCCGTCACATTCGAGTTGATACTGTCAGAATAGCGAAAGTCAATAGGTCGCACAAGCAATAAGCAAGGCTGCATCGCGTACATGGCGTTGAAGGCCCGATTCTGCGGGGACTTAGGTGGAGAGCGTGTTGGTGACCTCATCATTTGTCCAGCTTAGCTTGCAAGACAAAGCTAAGTGAATGAAGCGACGCGCGCCGTTTCTGAAGTTGAAGTTGCATTGCGCAACGTAAACTAAAGTTGCGCATTAAGTTGCCAAAGCAACTCGTCAATGTCACCTCTCATTAGACATTCTGGAAGCTTGTGAACTGGCAATGGAGGCGACCAAGAGCGACCCGAACTGCGTGGAGCCGGCGTGCGCCGACAAGATGGACTTCTTCAAGAGCTCCATGGGCAAGAAGGCCATGAAGGCAGCTGCGCAGCCCAAGGCAGCCAACGATTGCCCGCTTGACCGCCAGGAGCTGGGCAATGCCACTTGGGGACTGGTACGTACGCGTTTCCAGTGATATATAGCGACTTGCATAGGTCTTGACACTTGCTGAGCTGTTTTGCGTTTGTTTGCAGCTGCACTCGATGGGCATTTACTACCCGGAAAAGCCGTCGCCAAAATACCAAGCCAAGGCCAAGACCTTCGTCGAGGCATTGGCGCTGATGTATCCGTGTGTGCATTGCGCCGACGATTTCCAGAAGGAGATTGCCAAGTCTCCGCCGCGGTAAATTATGTTCAAGTCTACGTGTTTGTTGTGTTGTTAGATCTGGTGCCTAATAATATGGTGTTGTTCGTGTTTCTGCTAGGGTGGAGTCGCGCACAACATTCTCGATGTGGCTATGCGAGCAGCATAACATTGTGAACCGTAAGATCCACAAGCCTGTGTTTGAGTGCACAATGGCGAATCTGGAGGAGCGATGGCGAAAGGGCAAGCCCTCGTGCTGGGGCGAAGATGGTGACGAGGATTCTGCCGAGGCAGCACTGAACTAAGGAGCAAGCGGCCAAATACTACATCACTCGGGGCAATGAACAGCAAAAGTAGTGATATGAACGATACTTGTGTAGCATTGTCTTCTGTCCTTAAGCTTTCAACAATGTACAGCTCTAAATTGCACGGGTTGAAACAACTTCGACGAGCAGCGCTAGCTCTAATTCAACGTCGCTGTTAAAGCTCTTCGAACTTTGTGGTTTTGTCGAGTTGTGGGCAGACTTTTCAGGAAACATGTTAGTAAATATATATGCATACCATGTAGGAAGTGCATTTTAGCATTAGCTTACCTTGTAGTGTCTTTACACACACCCGCTCCTTGGCAGGAGTAAAGTCATCAAAGAAGATGCGTGTGAGCTCGTCCTCGTACTCACCGATGAAGTCGTTGCACTGCAAGCATGCACAGACAACATGTTCATTTGGAAATGTAGCAAGAGCTAAGCCGATAACTGTTGCATGCTACGTACCGCAGTACTGAGCATTCGCTTGGCCTTGTGGTTGCTGCCCGGAAATTCGAGCGGTACCTGCTCGCACACGTCGTCCAAGACCTCGAGAATGCGAGCCTATCACAAATGAAACACACAGAACCGAAGGAACATAACGAAACCCAGGTCTGTGTACTGGGATAAAACAGTTCAGATAGCACCGTAAAACGAACCTCGCTGCGAGAGTACTTGATCCGCTTCTTCTCCTCGCTGATGCGGAAGACGACGTCCATGTCGTGGTCATTCTGGAATCAAGCAATGGGGATACGCCGTCATTGTGCTAGACCGTTCATACCAATTTCCATAGCTGTAACGACGCTGACCTGCGTGTTGTTCAGCTGCGTTTCGACCTCAAACACGATTGACTTGCAGACTGCATGTCATTGGCAAAGGTAATGAATGCACCGTCAGCTCCACCGCGTAGTAAATTGCAAGATAAAGTTATGTCACTATTACGCACTGCAGCAAGACGCAGGCTGGCTCTCGCCGTCGCAGTCGAGCTGCGCGTGGCCAGCGGCGTTGAAGCGCTTGGAGTGGTCCCACCTAGCGCCATTGACAATAAATTACACCATAAACATTACAACGATCTCAATGAACGTTGAACAATATACAGATATCGCACCTGTCGGTCCATCCAAACGCTGCAGGGAGCAAGGTCGCAACCGCGAGTGCCAATGTCACCGCCTTCATTGTCGCCGTCCAGTCTGAGTTTGAACGCAGTTACACTGAAACCTATATGTCCGATATTTTGGACCAATCGCGCTTCTCCCCTGATCAAACCGATTTCGTTCAGTCGTATCAATTTTACCCGCAATTCTAGAAAACGCGTCTACGCTTCACACGTGTACCGTATACTTAAATCGTACCGTTTTACTTGCAAAACACAGGATTACCAGCGGTTTAATTTTGTGGAAAGATCGCACATGCGTCCGACCGACCGACGACCGACCGCATCAAATCCGAGCAGCTCATTTTCATTTTCGCTGGCAAGATCCCAAGTCGAGACCGAGTAAAGACCGTCGATCCGCGATGAAAGGAGGCCGCCGCTCGACGCTGCTGCTACTGCTAGTGACCGTAGCCCTGTGCTACAGCGCGCTGTCTACGGGCAGCGCCCACGCTGAAGTGTCCGCGGGATCGGAGGACGTATTGGGGTGCGTCCCGCCAACTTTCCGCCATGTCGCGGCTGCCGAATCTAACTCTATTTTATACGTGCATTTTGCGGCATCTGTTCTCGGTGTGTGGACAGAAGGAGTACGCTGAGTCTGCACGAGGACGAGCTGCACGACGAGCCCATGACCGGCGGCGAGACGTTCGCGTTCCAGGCCGAAGTCTCTCGTCTCATGGACATCCTCATCAACTCGCTGTACCGCACCAAGGAGATCTTCCTGCGCGAGCTCATCTCCAATGCCTCGGACGCGCTGGACAAGATCCGCTTCCTGGCGTTGTCCAATAGTGAGCTGCTGGGCAAGCTACGCGACCTGGAGATCCGCATCAGCTTCGACAAGGACGCGCACACGCTCATGATCCGAGACACGGGCGTGGGCATGACCAAGGACGACCTGGTCAACAACCTCGGCACGGTGGCTAGGTCCGGCACAGCCAACTTTGTCGAAGCCATGCAGGCCGGCACCGACGACAGCAGCCTCATTGGCCAATTCGGTGTGGGCTTTTACTCTGTCTACCTCGTGGCCGACCGCGTGCGTGTCGTGAGCAAGAACCCCAATGACGACCAATACATCTGGGAGTCGGATGCCAACGCATCCTTCACGATCACCAAGGACCCGCGAGGTGACACGCTCGGTCGCGGTACCGAGATCACGCTGTTTCTGAAGCCGGACGCCACCGAGTTCCAGGATCAGGACAAGCTCAAAAATCTCGTTGGACACTACAGTGAGTTCATCACGTTCCCCATCTACGTGAACACAAGCTCCACGGAGACGTACGAGGTGGAAGAGGAGCCTACCGATGTCGAGGAGACCAGTGGCGACGAGGAGATGGACACTGAGAAGACCAGTGACGACGACGAAGAGCTGGAGACCGTGGAGGAAAACGAAGAGGCGAAAGCCCCGAAGACGCGCTCAGAGACCCGCACGGTATGGGGCTGGGAGCGTGTGAACGAGGTGAAGGCCATCTGGACGCGCTCCAAGGACGACATCAGCGATGAAGAGTACGAGAGCTTCTACCACTCGCTGCAGAAGACGGACATCACAGACCCGCTGGCGTGGATCCACTTCCAGGCCGAGGGTGAGATCGAGTTCAAGTCGATTCTGTACGTCCCTGGCCAGGCTCCTCATGACCTGTATACGCGCTTTGAGAACAAGAAGGCTGACATCAAGCTGTACGTCCGCAAGGTGCTCATTACGGACGACTTTGATGACTTCCTGCCGCGCTACCTGAACTTTATCGCTGGTGTTGTCGACTCGGACGACTTGCCAATCAACGTTTCTCGTGAGACGCTGCAGGAGAACAAGATCCTGCGTGTCATCCGCAAGAAGCTTGTCCGCAAGGTGTTGGAAATGCTGCGCAAGCTGTCTGAAAAGGATGAAGACGACGATGAAGAAGACGAGGAGGACGATGAGGTGGTGGACACTTCGTCCGATGCTGAATCTGACGCTAAGAAGGAGTCCGAAGAGGGCGCCGAGGAGGAAGAGGAGGAAGATGGCGATGCGGCGTACAACAAGTTTTGGGAGGAGTTTGGCAAGAACATCAAGCTGGGCGTGATGGATGACGCTGCCAACCGCGGTAAGCTGGTGAAGCTGCTGCGCTTCGTGACGAGCGAGAGCGACGGCAAGTGGACTTCTATGGAGCAGTACGTGGACCGCATGAAAGACTGGCAGGACTCTATTTACTACATTGCTGCCGAGAACGTCGAGGCTTGCGATAAATCGCCGTTCATGGAGAAGTTGCGCGCTAAGGGCCTGGAGGTGCTTTACTTTGTTGATGCTCTGGATGAGTACATGGTGTCGCACATTTCCGAGTTTGATGGCAAGAAGCTGGTGTCTATTACCAAGGAAGGCATCAAGTTCGGCGACGAGGACGAGTCGCTGACGCAGAAGCGCGAGCAGCTGTACGCGGGCAAGTACGTGGCTCTCACGACGGCTCTCAAGACGCTTTACGGAGACAAGATTTCTCGTGTTACTATGTCACAGCGCGTCGTGGACTCTCCAGCCGTCATGGTGACCTCCCAGTGGGGCTACTCGGCTAACATGCAGCGTATCATGAAGGCGCAGACATTTGCGGGTGGCGAGAAGGACTCGCCGATGTACGGTACTGGATCCGCAATCCTGGAGCTCAACCCTCGCCACCCTATCGTTTCCAAGCTGAATGAACAGATGGTGAGCGACTCTCAAAAGGAGGAGACCAAGGACCTTGCTTGGCTACTGTACGACACGGCTCTTATCAACTCGGGCTTCGATATATCCGACACCAAGCACTTCTCTACGCGCATTCACCGCATCATGAAGAGCAGCATGGGCATCGACAGTCTGGAGCTGGAGCCGGAGATCGAGGTTCCGGAAGACGAAGAGGTGGTTGACGAAGAGGAGGACGCAGAAGACCTGGATGAGCCCGAGGAGATTGAAATTCCGCAGTCAGACGATGTCGAGGTTACTGAGGAAGACAATGAGCCTGCTAGTGATGAAAAGGATGAATTGTAGAGTGGCGCGAAGAGCTTAAATCTAACTTCAAAGTCATAATACATGTTCATTGACTGCTCTAGCTGCAGAATGAGATGAACGATAAACATTGGAGTCGGTTGAATACTTATATGCATGCCACTATTGATTGAGACTAAAGCCACCGCCCACAAAGCGGTTTGCTGCGGCGACTGCAAGCTGCCGCTGTGTTTCGGCAGGGCTTGGTCGGCTGGCACCTTTACTGCTATAGTTATTCGGGATGTTTGGCAATTGGGTTTGCTGCTGATTGCGCGAGGCGAGTACTACAGGCTGCTTGTCCTTCATTTTCGCCTCTAGTTTCTTCTTGTAGTACTTGCGCTTGAACTCGTGTAGCTCACGCGCCAGACGCTCAATCTCGAATTTCAGCTCATGTTCCTTGGCCTGGAACATATTTTGCTCACTGAGCAAGCTCTTGAGCTGCTTCTCTTTCTCTCGTACGACTTGTTGGTACCAACTCAACTGCTCTGCAACTTCAGGCCCTGGTTGTCGCGCCAGAATCGCCTTGAGCTCTTGATATAGTTTCTCCTTCTCTTGGTTTACAAGCTCCTTCTCCACGACCTCTTCCGTCTTCTGAATGAGCCGCTTCTGCAGTGTCTGAATCTTCTGGAGTAACTCGTACGTTGCTGGGTCGCTTCCTTCAAGCTTACGCCACCGATGCACATTCATGGGGTTCTCTAGTTCCTCGGACAAAGCCTTCACCTTGGTCTTTTCCTGAAGCAGTTCGCGCTGAAGATGGTATACTTCACGCTTCAGCTCATCAGCTTGGCCCACTTGGTGCTTGGCGATGTACAACTCACGCTTGAGGTCTGTCACTTTCAGCTTCAGCACGCGAATATCCTGCAATCGCTCTTGGTACTGAGCTTCACCCTTACTTAAAGTGGACTGCTGGATCTTGAGCTTTTCGTATAGAAGCGCAAGCTCGTCATTGCGTCGAATAAGTTGCGTGCCTAGAATGTCACGCTCATTGATAACTTGGTCATACTCTTTGCGCTGCTCCAGAGCCTCGTCATCCATGCGCCGAATGAGAGTGCTGAGTTTGCGCACCTCCGCGTCCTGATTGTTGATAGTTTCTTCGTTTGCAGCCAGCAGCGCTCGCAAGCGAGCAAGCTCACTCTTGTGCTGCTCCTTTTGCTTCTCCACCTTCTGGTGGTCGAAATGTTCCTTCACCAGCGCGACATCTTTGGCAGCAACCTCTTCCTTGAGCTGTTCAATCTGGTGGGTGAGGATTTTAAACTTGCGCTTCATCTCGGCGATCTCATCCTGCGACTCAATGAGGTTCTTGCTGTAAAGGTTACGCTCACTGCGGACGGCCTCATAAAGCTGTTGTTGCTGCTTCAGCTTCGTCTCGCCCTCGTGCACCTTCTTCTGCAAGTCGTGGTTCCGCATCTCTTTCAGCTTAGCTTCTTCTTCAGCCTGCAAGTACAGCTTACGCTGCTCTGCGGCCTCCATGCCATACTTCTCCCGCTCCTTCTCGAGTTGATATATGAGCTTACGCTGCTTTGAAGCTTCGAGCTTGAAACCTGCTAGCTCTTGCTCCAAGTTCTTTGCTACGCGCTCGTTCGTCTTGATCTCATCCTGCGCGCGACGAACTTTGCCTTCTACCTTCAGCGTCTGCTTCATTTGCATGGCTTTCTCGCGCTCCAACGCCTCCAACTCCGTACGTGCATGGTCCTCATTAACTTTGTCCAGGTCAAGGTCGTGTTGCATGCTCTTAATCTGAGTTTGCAGCACAATCTTTGCAGTGTGTTCTCCCTCAAGCTTCTCTTCGAGCTGTTGCAGAAGTCGTTTTTCCTTGTCCAGCTTGCGTTCTACAGTGCCCTTTTCAAGCTTTACGCGGTGAATTTCATCATGTCGAGCCTTGAGCTCGTTCTCCAAGTTGCGTCGCTCCACTTCAAGCTGCATAGTCTTATCGTTCTGTTCGTTAAGCAGGTCCGTGAGTTTCTGGGTACGTCCGAACAGTGTCTCGTAGTCTCGGACATACTTGTCCATGGTACCACGAGCCTCAGCAAGTTGTTTCTCAAGCCCCCCAACATGCGTCTGCAAGCGGGTGAGCTCCGTCACGCCTTGAGCTTGCTCTGTGGTCTTCTTTTCCAGCTTACTCTTCACGTCTTTAATCTCCTTGTCCAGTCGTTCCTTGCGTCGCAATTCGCGCTCCTGTTCCGCAGCCTTCATAGAGAGTTGGTCCTTCAAAGCTTGTATATCACACTTTTGCGATGCTGTGAGGGTATCCATCTCACCCAGACGGCGATGCAGCTCTTGCATCCGCTCGTGATCTTTCTTGGCGTTGAGTTCGTGCTCCTCGTTTGCACGCATAAGTTCCTCCTTGGCGCGTATGACCTCCTTCAACATACTTTCTTGGCCAGCACTTAGCCCTGAGCCTTGCTCCACAAGCCGACCAAGATTGACAATCTCGTCCTTGAGCTGTTGAATAGTCTCTTTGGCGCGTAGTTCTTTTTCGTGGGACGCATCCACCATCTTCCAAGCCTTCTCCATTTCCTTCTTCAGTGAGGCAATGCTGGCCTGGTCCTCCTGCGAAAGCTTAAGTGCTGTCTGCACCTTGGCAGCATTGTTGATGATTTCAGCATTGAGTTCGCGGCACTTCTTTATGAGCTTCTTTTCCTGCCCGTTGGACTTCTTCAACGCTCGGTGTAGCTTCTCATACTCGAGACGAAAGCGCTCCAAGCTTTTATCGCCTTCCAGCTCTGCTAGCACTTCCTGGAAATCGCTTTCCAGAGCCTCCAGTGACGTAGCCTCCAGTCCTGCATCATCGCCGAGCAGTTTTCCTTCAGGCGACGATGTCTCGGGGCCTCCTCCCGACCCGCTCATTGTAGCACTGTTTCACACCCTTGGCAGCACTCAGACGCTTCGAGACCAGGCAATAGCTCCCACGTGTGCTTCCTGCCGTCACTGAGATGAGCTCGGCGTGTCGTTTTTCTCCCAAGTTTAGCAGCTCTCACGTCCAGGCACTTCGCCGTTTTTGTACCATGGCACTTCTTATTTATAGAGCTCGATGATGAAAATGGCTGCGAACGCGAATCCGACACCTTCTTGCTATACAGAGGATTCGTTGCCACAATAAATGACAAAGAAAATGTAAGTGAGCATGCGAGCACATGTAGATGAAGTGAGGAGACACGGAGGTTAGCTACTGATACGTGTGGATTGACAAGTTGGCTGGATAACTGGTCTTGGTTTCGTAGATTCACTGGGAACTCAGCGGCTATTATTGCACGTCCCAGATCTCGGCGAAAAGTTCAATGACATCGCCTAGACGCATACGCTGCGGCAGGTCGAAAGTCCGGCGCACAGATGACAACCCGTCGAACAGCAAATGAGCAGGTACTGGCGGTGGGCGCGGCGGACTGAAGTAACAAGAAACATAAACAATCATTACGAGTACAACACAATTAATACGTGCAGCACAGCAACCTTCAGTTCAAACACCAACTACGCACCGTGTCTGTGTGGGCGTAAGCCAGGTCGCACGCGATTCCTGCCATGTGCGCAGACCCACGTTGAAGAAAGGTCCGTTGCGGCCTTGAGGCCACCACGGGTCGGTATCGCTGGTAGCCGCAGCCACCTGGAAGCGATGCAGGTGCTGCACAAGCCAGTCCAGAATCTCTGCGATTGCCTGCGTAGCCGCGTCTTCATCCGTGATGTTGGAGAACGCGAAGCCGCTTTGCTGGTTGACGAAGAGCGACGCCTTGAGCGCCGTCGCAGCCTGCGGATTAGCCGCGCAAGAGCTCAACAGCGTCTGGTACTAGAACAACGAAAATCAAGAAGTAATTAGCCACATTAGTTCACAAGTCTGTACCGCATCCTCAACATCATCATAAAAACTTTCAACCGTACAGCTTCGGATGCAGCGTAGGATGACTTCTCCCCCAGCTGCAGCAGCATTGGAATAATAGGCGGCTCTGATGTATCTGCACTCTTCCCTTCTCCAATAGGATTCCATGGCACGAGACCCTTGGGGCACATGGCGACGATGCAGTCCATGGCCGCAGACCGTTCCATGGCTACCTTGACAGCGAGATCTGCGCCTGCCCCCACCCCACAGAGCCCCACACGCTGAATGCCATGCTTCTGCTTGAGAAACAGCGCCGCCTGTTGCACAATAGCCATGTGCTCCTGCGTGGCGCTGTCTGTCCTCCCTTCCTGGAACAGATTCAGCACCAGCACCTTGTAGCCCTGATCTGCCAGCTTGTCAGCGAAGGAGATGGTCGTGAGACCGAAGCGGTCAGTGGCGCCGGCACCCGCGGCGAACGCGCGACTCACGCGGCTCTGCTCGGCCACGAACACGACGCCGGTGACCACGCGGCCGATGTGCGAGGCCGGCGCCACGAAGTACGCGTCCTGCAGACGCCCCTCCAGCGCCGAAGAGTCGGTGGAGGGAACGAGCGTGTGGTCCAGAGGGAACTGCAGCGTTGAGCCCGCCCCGGAGTACAGGAAGCACGGACGCACGATGCCAGATACGCTCATCTGGAAGCTTGGGGTGTGCGTCGAAGTAGCTTTTGGCTCCCCAATATTATTGTGTTTCGATTTCATAAATTGAAAATACGAAATGAATTGGAAATTACAATATATTGTTACCGGTACGCTATATTGTGTAGTCGACACCAACATTGCACGACACGTCACTCGTTGCTGATTGAGGGGTTATTATGGACGGCGAACCCACGGTTGCTGATTATGGGTTTAGAGAAGTTGATGGCAAGTCGGTGGCCTCATTACCAAACAGTCCACGCATTGGATCGACCGCGCCAGCGAGCAGCAAGCTTGGAGCAGTATGAGCGTCGAAGACACCCCCAAGACGGACTCCATGCCCACGGTACGCATCCTCTGCATCTTCGCGTCCTTCTGCGCCTCTTTCCACGTCCAGCACTGCTTTGGAAATCGAGATACGGCTCTGTGCGTGTCTACAAGACGTCGAAACTGATACATTTCTCTCCCTTTACTACTGCGGCTACGCCACACACAGACGACAGACAAGCCCTGGGAGACGGAGAAGGGCGTCCGCAAGATGGCGGACCTCCTGCGTGGACGCAAGGGCATGCCTTCGCGCCACGCCGTGGAACTCGGCAAGCGCGTCGAGTACTTCCGCGGCGACCGTCTGGCTTCCTTCTTGCTGGCCAGCCCCATGGCGAAGAAGTACTTCCCGGAGCTCAAGACCAAGGAGGACGTCCACTCTGTGGGTCACGCACTGGTGCAGAACAGTTACATCCACCGCTCCGAACGCGACGCTAAGAACAAGAAGCTGCTGAAGCCTACGCCCAAGCAGGACTTTGCTCCTGATGGATACTACACATGGATGTACGAGGGATCGAAGACTCTCCGCAACATCATGACGGCGCTGCTGATCATTGGATTTTTGACAATCACGTGCTTCCCTATCTGGCCCCAGTGGGCCAAGGTGGCGCTGTGGTACATGTCCGTCACATTTCTTATCTTCATTGCTATCTTCGTGGTGGTGCGTCTCTTCATCTTCTTCATGCTCTGGATGATTGGCTACGAGTACTGGCTGCTGCCCAACATCTTCGACGACAACCTCTCGGTGGCGGACTCGTTCGTGCCGCTCTACTCGCTGCGCTCCACGGACTCATCAGAGCGCATCTACCGCATCGTTGGACTTGTTGCTTTCGCATGCTTCTGCGTGTGGGTGAAGAACCAGCCCACGGACTTCGACGAATACATGGAGCTGACAAAGCAGTTCACGGACGATATTTACAGCGGCAAGCTTCTGAGCGATATGTCACAGAAGGACCAGGACAACATTGACGGCGTGAAGGTACCGGACCTCGAGGATCTCCTCAAGGACGACGACGAAGACGACGAGGACCAGGATGCCAAGTTCGCCAAGATCTTAGACGAGGACGAGGAAGACAACTCGAAATCCTCGGAGGCGACTGAGGACGACGATGACGAAGTGGTAGACCGGGATTTGTAGACGGCAGCGGGTAGGCAGACTAACTGACTGACAAAGACAAAGACCATAATTTCAACTTAGTACTTGATGAATGTGCCGACGAAAGTTGCAGTGTCCTGCCTGGAACATGTAGCATACGAATACATGAAGTTTCGCCATGCATACCAAGCATCTTGCGATGTTCCTCAGTTCCACGGAGTCAAAGTGACCTCGTCGTAGACAACGCCGTTGCGATTCAGAACGAACTGCACACTCATGGACTGCTCGGTCGAGTCGATTCGCAGGTAGCCCCAGTCGTTCAGGTGACTCACACTCCACTCGCCCAGTTTGCTCGAGAAGCCCTGCTTCTCCAAACCAGCGCCTGCGGATCCAATTACAATGTGGACGGGTCCCTGACCGTCCTTGGTACACTTCCCGTTGCGCACAGCGCAGCTGCGTTCGTAGGAGTGCTGGTGGCCCACTAACATCAGGTTCACTTTATGCTCCCAAAGCAAGTCCTCAACCTCATCTCGGAAATGCTGAGCCACCTTGTAGTCGGCTTCCTCGCCTAGCTGTGTTGTGTACATCATCCTGTGCGACGTGAGAACGACCCACGGCGTCTTCTTCCGATCCACACTATTTAAGTCGTTCTCCAACCACTTGTGCTGCTTTGAGCCGCGGCGCCAGTCGTGCTCCGATGAAATCTGAATGACGTGGATACCACCGTAGTCGAACGAGTACCAATAGATGCTATTGCCATTGGCAGGAGCATCCCAGCGGTAGAACATCGGCACCGAGCACTCACCAGACGAATCCTCGCCGTAGTTAGCCCAATCCGGGTGGAAGTCCATTCGCCCGTCCTTCCCCGTAGCCTCACTGGGATCGTTCGCGCCACCTGTCATATAGTCATACTCATGGTTGCCAATACTTACCATGTATGGAACTCTCGTAGCGTACGGCTCAATGATGTGAAAGAACTCGTCCCACATGTGTGCGTGGCCACGAGCGTAGCTGATATCGCCAAAGTGCAAGAGGAAGCTGTCATAGCCGTCCATCACATCTTGATACGAACGCACAGCAGTAGAGGTCGCCGCAGGGGCAGGATCTACGCCCATATCAGCGTACGCGATGAACTTGACACTCTTCACCGACGCATCTGGGCGACTCAAGAACGAGTAGACCGAACTCCAACCGTCCTTCTCACTACCAAACTTGTAAAAGTACCTCGTCCCCAGCTTCAGTCCTTTCAAGATGACTGTGTGCATCTTGCCCGGGTCACGGAACCATTGCTGGCTAGTGAGGTTCGCCGGTCGGTTGCACAGATGAGCCGCTGTGTAAGTCTTGGACATGCCCTCGGCATGCTCATTCAACGCCGCAGAGTCGAGACCGTACTTGACCACAGGCGTCTCGCGCGACGCCGAGTTGAACATCACCGACATCTCGTCGACATGTTCTGTAAAGGCAAGGTGTCCTTGCTTGGGTGCAGTAAACGTCTCGGTCATTCCAACTTGCAGCTTGGCAAGGGGGGCGAAGACGTTGCCTTGAGGTTGGAAGTTGAAGTACTCGACGGTGTAGTTGCAGCGCATCATATACAACGCCGAGAAGCGGATAGAGTTGGGCAGTTCCGGACCATCCGCCCCCGGCCCATTGGCCTCTGTGATGCCAACCTTGACCAGGAAATCCTTGTCATGAGCCTTGGGACCGCAACTGAGACCTAGAAAGTCCGTCTGATGCGAACGCTTCACGCCGCTCCAGGAGATCACCAGATCCTCGCCGTCCCTCAGCAGCGGCGGCGTCGCAGTCAGCGTGACGCTGCCCAACTTCTCCACCTCATTGTCGTTAGCAGCGCCAAGTAAGAACCCGGTATTGTCGTCGCGCTTAGAGTCCCAGACGTTGTCGTCGCGCTTAGAGTCCCAGGCATTGTCGTCGTAGTGGACGATGGGGCGCGGATCTCTCGCCAGAGTGTCGCGCAGAGTATCTGCGTATAGGTAACTTACTGGGGGCTTCTCCGCCTGCACGAACGCAGACAGGAGAGTGGGGAGCAGCAGCAATGAATGAAGGGGCGCGACCATCACCGTAATGGGGTTTCTTGCTTGTCCTTCGCGCTGCCGATCCTCTAATGGCTCGGAAGTCCGAACTCAGTTCAACTTGCTGTCCGTTTTTTCCATTGCCAAAACCGGAATATATAGAAATGGAATATGCTCTGATATTGTCAAAGCCGAATGAGCAATATACGTTGATTGGCGTAAAAGATTTTGCTTTCGACCAGTTAGCTTGCAGTCCCCATACTTCTATCGGCGCCGAGTGAGCACGGCACAACGGCGCCATGGGCATGAATTTCTGGCACTCGACGCACTAGTACGTGGATCTGGAGGCATACACGAGTCTATTGAGTTGATGCGGCTGACATCGCTGTCTTTATTCCGCCGCTTTTCACGCAGTTTGTACTGGATGAAGGACGTGACCAAAGCCGACCTGCGCAAGAGAAACCCGCTGGACCGCAAGCACCTGACGGACGATGAGGTCGACAGCATCCACCTCGCTAACATCTCTCGTGAGTACTGAGTCGTTTTTTTCTTCTTTCTAACTGGCGTCCTGTGGCATGACAAAGCTGACAAATTGTTGTTTTTGCTGTTGGATGCTCGCTCGCTCTAGTGTTGGAGGAGATTGGACCCCGTTTAAGGGTTCGCCAGATCATTATTTATACGGCAATCATCTTCTACCGTCGTTTCTACCAGACGTAAGATGGACTCTCTTTTTGTCATGCCTTGTCGTGAAGCAGTCTCTGACGATTGTCTCGTGTGCAAACGCGACTACAGGCAGAGCTTCGTGAACTTTGACCCGCATTTGGTCGTCGGAACGGTGTTTTTCCTCGCTTCCAAGGTGGAGGAGAGTCAGCTATCGTTGACGACCGTCGCGTCTGTTCTCCATCATTATACCACGAGTATGCCAAGCTACCTGCAACAACTTATCCCAGTGTTTAAGGCACTTACTAACATGTTTGTGTTTGTGCGTGCACTCCGTAGCGGGCGTCGATGAGGACGAGTCCATGTACATGTTCCAAGACAAGGACATTCTCGAGTGCGAGTTTTACGTGATCGAGGCGCTGCAGTTCGACTTGATCTTGCACCACCCGTTCCCATCTCTTCTTCAGTACGACGGGCACTTGCATGAACTTGCATTTTCCCTTGATTTTGTGCTGGTGTTGATTTACTATTCCTTGTGTGCAGGTTCCTGGACGAATTTGAAATTCACGAGGAGTGTCTTCAGCTCGCATGGTGAGAATCTGCTTCGCTTTTCTTGGCTAAAGTAGGAACTACATTATCATCGCCTCTCTGTGCTACTGTAGCTCTCTAATACCGGTACACTGCACTGGATGTGATTTTGGTGGTTTGGCAGGCAACTAGTGCAGTATTCCTATCGGACCGACATCATCCTTCTGTATCCGCCGTTCATGGTAGCATACGCGGCTGCCTACATTTCATGTCGGGATGCGGGCTACGACGCCGCACAGGTGTTTGCCACTGTGAACATCAAGAAGGAGTTGATGCTGAAGATCGTCGGAGAGTTTCAAGAGGCTGTAGAGGATGAGAAGAGGCTATACTTGGTGCAGGCAGCAGCTTTGGAGCGCTTGGAGGAGATCATCCCGGATGCATCTGCTGCCGAGGCTGAGGCCGCTCCCAGTGCGTCGGCGGAGAAGTGAGCTTGTACATGCTGGATAGGAACGGAGTGCCAACCAGGTAACCTTGGTGCCGATAAATTTTACATGTTACTGGTACTGTAGTCTGTACGAAGTGTGACTTGATCAACGCAAATCTGATAGCAGGCAGCGTGTGTGGTCGATGTGCCGAGACGATGAAGCTAATAACCTGTCAGCTACACTTGAGGAATTTCTATTGTTCAACCCGTGACTTTAAGTTGTAGCAGCGCTACTAAGCGATTCGGCCTTGGCAAATGGTCACACCCCAAATTTTTATTGTGCTGTTAACGTTTGCGTGCTCTTCCGTTGATCACACGCATATACTAATGTAGTAAATAACTGCGCCATATTTTGCATACGGTGATAGCACGATGTGCTTGATTTACCGCTGTATTTCATTTGCAGCTGTCTTCGTTTGCAGTTGCCTCCGTCAGCTCTCGCTTGACGGCGAGAGCTCCGAAGGTTACTTGTTGGCAGCATTCAGCAACCTAGAAGTAAACAGCCCACGGAGCAACTTGCTGCGCGTGCTGTTGTATTGTCGAAATTGGGTTGCTGTAAGTTACAGTGTAACGGCACTCCTGGCGTTCGGCACCGCCACGGTGGCGGTGGTAAGTCGATGAGAAGAGGCTTTTACCCGTTCCAGCAACGGATGTGGTACATGCGGTAAATATAGCGTTCGAGCTCATGGCAAGATTGGTGATCCTGGACTCCAGTTTGTCGGATCTGTACCCTGCAGAAGAACACGGGAACACGCAACATTGCTGTTGAATCCAGTTGAACTTGAACTGGATATCGTAGACGATGGGGAGACTTATCGCTTGAACCTGAAGCTCGTCTGCCACGTCCGCATGCGAGCTTGGTGGCGGTGTACTGCCGCGATACATGTAGCACAGATTGCTGCCGCCATAGGGTGTCCGTCCGCGACACCGGCATGGCACCGTGCCATTGGCACCAGGTGGAGAACCTGCCTTCTCAGCAAGGCTATCCCCAGCAGAACATGAACATGAACATGCAGTCCGCCCTCCGCAGCAATGAGAGAACGATGGTGGTGGTGGGTCGCGAAAGCGATTTTCCAGCCAGCAAGTTGCTCAGCAAGTTTGCATACAGTTTGTGGCCACACTGTTGTGTCTTCGTCTTGCGCAAACTGCACTCCCACAAATCGCAGTCATGTTCGTGCCTGTGCCTCGAGGCTTTGCGGCAGACGTGGACCAGAGGCACTTTCGCAGATAGCTCGTCGTCCGCGGTTCAAGCTTGTCGCTGCCAGCCAAAGCGCCATGCGTCTCGGCGCTGCGGCTCAGGAGTTAGCGGAGGTATCCATCCAGCAAGATCGATCTCAGTGGGTATAACGGCAAGTTCCACAAGAACCTAAAGTACATCTCCCGAGGCGGTATATGTAGGTTGAACCTAGGGGATGGACACGCAGAAAATATTAAACTCGTCAGACGCATGTTCATGCATGTAAATGGTGTATGATGTTTCACAATCGTTTATTCACACAATTTATATGATTTTCAAAATCGTTTCATCAATAATTCAGGGTACTTAATTATAGAGGTATCGCAAAAGAAATTGCAGAGATCCGTCTTTATTTACAAGTCAGCAGATGCCTGAAAACCAGCAGCAGTCCGCTGGGCCGTTCGTTCATTCCTGTTTCGGCGGCTTTAGTGAACTCGAGTCGGCGCCCCGCCACACCACCAAGTTCAAGTTGTCCTCCGGCTGCTGAGCTCAACCGTTGGCGATTCTTTCTCTCTGCCTTCCAGTTCACCTTTTTCCGGCTTGGTGACGGACAGATCGCAGCATATTTAGCAGACAGCAGGCGCCACCATGGTCATGCAGAGCGTCCTCACCACGACGCCGCCGCGTGTGCTGCACACCACCATCGCCCACGTCTCCAAGCCCTCGGCCTCGGGCGCGCATACGTACACGCAGTTCCTCGTGCGCGTGTCGGACGAGCGCTCGCCCGGCCTCAACTGGTCGGTCTACAGACGCTACTCGGAGTTCCGCAACTTTAAGCTCGCACTGGAGGAGGCCATCAAGCACGGTGACATGTGCGCGCACTGCGCCATCATGTCCAAGCGCACGTGCTTCGTGCTCTTCCCGCACCGCCGACTGTTCGGCAACCTGCGCGAGAAGACGCTCGAGGTGCGGCGCATCGGGCTTAACACCTTCCTGGACGCCGTAGCGAAGCATGCACGCACGTGTCGGGAGAGCATGACGTGCCAGACGCGACCGCTGATGGACAAGTTCCTCATGGTCAACGACATGCGCTACACGTACTTGAACGTCGACATGAGCGAGGCGGACGCAGAGCGAAGCAGCAAAGCCTCCGCGGGCGAGAAGCGGATCTCGATGAGTGGGTTGGCGCGCCGTTCTTCATCAATGGTGAGTCGGGTTGACCGACTGAGCAACTACTCAGACTACCGCGAAGAAGCTGTGCGTAGCTGCACTGAGGAGTGGACGCACACTAGTGACGAGCTGGTGACTGATCCAAAGGCAGATCAGCCTCAGGTGGAGGAGGCGTCCACGACGAATGACTCTACACAGGAGGAGGACAACCAGCAGCAAGACGCGAGCAGACTGGCCGTCAAGCGCAATACGATGCCCAATCTTCTGTCCTACACGAACGACCGCCGTTCGCGCACCCAATCGTGGAACGACAACACGTCACAGTCTGCAGCGCGCCAGAGTCTCACGTCCGAGGAAGAGCGCTCTGCGTACAAGCAACCGCCGCCGAGCTCGTCCACGTCCCGTCATTCGGACCCTGGACTTGCCCGCAACGAGCTGTTGAACTTCACGCGCGGCAGCTTTTCGGGGGGCGGGCGCCCCCACCGCGCCGAGGGCCGACCGCGTTCGCGCAAAGTGCACTTGTCGTCGGCTGCCAAGCGTGTAAAGAAGCTAGAGGAGGCGGAAGCGCGCTTCTCTGTGCAATCGCAGATCCGGAAGCCCAAGTGTCAGCCAAGACTCGCGCCGATCCCCGAGTAGAGCTAGCTGCGCGTAAACCTTCACCCAGTCAGGCCCCGCCGGCATCGAAGGCGGAGCCGTGTACAGTTTTTATCTATCGCATAACTTAGAAACAGAGATCATACACTTTAGCTGCAGCATTGCTCGTCCCTTCGCCATCCAAGAGGTGCCGAACATTACGTGTGCAAAGTAGATCCTCGTCAACTAAGCGCTGCTGTGCGTGCATTCGCCAACACGATCGCATTCGACGTTTCATTGCTATCTTAGTTTGGCGAGCTGCACAAAGCGTGAGAACGCATGGAGGTTTCAATGGACATCTAGCAAGTTTGCATTTGTAGCGATTTGAAGATCAGCATTCAAACTTGAAGTGGGGATCATTTCTGAGACGAGTACGTCGCGGCGACGGCCACCTTATCCCGTGATCACACGCACGCCGCCGAGCGCAGCAATTGTGTGAGCGAAGTCGTAGTTGGGCTGCTTGATGAACATGAGGTTCTTGGGCTGGTTGTACGTGCGCGAGACCCACTCGACCATGGCGGGCCCAAACGGGCCCTCAACGCTCAGGAAGTTGAGCTTGATCTTGAGGTACACGTGATCGAACATGGATACCGTCTCCTTGAAGCCCTCGGGCACGTCCGTGCCCCGCGGGTGGCAGTGCACGATGAACAGCGTGTGCGTTTGCTCGTTGGTGCGCACGTACAGGATGGCCTTGTTGATGATGTTCAGGTTCGGAGTCTTGCAGAAGAAGAATACGGCCGGCTCGTTGATCTCGCGGATGAATCGTGCGATCGTCTGGCCGCCGCGGGCGCCCGTGCGCAGCGAGTGGGTCTCGTTCTCGTCGTTGCTGCGTTGAGACGGGCACAATTGGCGCATGCAGTAGAGACACATCCGCAGCAGGAAGGTGCGCTCGAACATGATGTACACAAGCGACAGCACCGCGATAAAGTACAGCGAGAAGTACGTGAGGATCGTCGGGTCGCCTAGCAAGTTTCCCATGAACGTAGTCACCACCATCGATACGCCCAGCATGCAGCTCCACCAGGGCGCGATCACCGAGCGAGGAATCTCAGCGCGCTTGAACTTGAGCAGCATGCAGCCAACGCCAAACAGCGTCATGAGTCCCAGGAAGGCGTACGTGTACACACCCGAGAGGGTCTCCGTGTCGCCGTGCAAGATCAGCACCAGACTCGTGGCCACCAGGAAGTACCCAATGATAATGAAGTGGTTCGTACCGCGCGCTTTGTTCACGTGAAGCAGGAACTCCGGCACCACGCGGTCACTGGCCAGCCGACGCACGAGGCCGACAACTCCAACGTACGCAGTCAGCACAGCACCCGACAGCACAACGAACGCGTCCAAAGCCACCACTAGCTGCATGTTCTCGCCCGCAACTTTCAGTCCCATTTCAGCCAAAACTGTGTCCTTCTTGTCCACGATGCCACCGGGGCCTTCCAGAGGTAGCACACCAAGCGACAGCAGAGATATCATCGGGTTGAAGATAGCAACACCCCACCACATGTTCTACTCAGCGCAGACACAAGTAAAGTTAGTCACAAAGATTCACCGTCAAGCACTGGTGGCACAATGCACGTACCCGCAGGGTCTTAGGAAAGACGCCATCAGCCTGCTCCTCCACAAACTGCGATGACGTCTCAAAGCCGGAGATACCAAGCATAGCAGTCGACGTGCCGAAGAAGATCGCCGTTAGGAAGTTCCCCGACATGATGTCTCCGGCGAGGTTGATGTCCGGGAAGTCCGTGTCGAAGTTCGCCCGTAGCGTCTGGAAGTCGTCCTTCACGACATACATAGCAGACAGCATGCAGAGCACCGCCAGTGTCGTAGCATGGGTGATAAAGATCACAAGTGCCACGACAGCACTTTCCGTGATGCCAATAAGACTCAGTAACGCGAAGATGAAGAGCAGTCCGATTGTAGCTGGCACGATCTCCAGTGACAGCACGTGTGACGCCAAGTAGTTGCAAGCCGATGTTCCGGAGACCACACCTGTGGCAATGTACGATAAAATCGCGAGCGACGCAGCCATTGCAGCAACGCGCTTGGACGTGGTGTTGAGCAGGACGTTGTATGAGCCTCCGTTGAGCGGCACAGCGTTCAGCACCTCTCCGTAGATGAACCGGTACAGGTATAAGATACCCGCCACCACTGCGAGAGCTACGGGTGCCAGCTTGCCGGCCTTGGACGCTACGAGCCCCGACACGTACAGGCAGCTGGACAAGATATCGTTCCCGCAAATGGCAGTGGCCAGCCACTCCGACAGCTTGGGGTGGTCCATGGACAGTTGTGCCTGGATCTCATTCAGCTCGTTGTCGCTTGCCACCGTCGAGGCGTTGTCTCCCCATCCGGGGAACTCCCAGCCCTTGAGTGCGTTGGTGTTCTTGTTCACGTGTAGCATCAGCGGACTGAGCGGTGGCGTGCTGGCACCGATGCCCAGTCGGACGTGGCTCGGGATGGCCCCGTACCCGGCGGGATGCTGCTCGTTGTCAGCCATTGGTCCGAGGGTTGGATTGGAAGCACAAGAGGGAACAGGAAACTCAGGAGACAGCGAGCGATGCGAGCGGCGCTTGGCAAGTCCGCAACTGATAAAAGATTTTGGACCAACCGATCAGATACCGGTACAGCAACAAGTGTCCCTGCCAGAAGTGTGCTGAGTCAGCACACAGGTCAGCAACCGGCCTGCATCGTACAGTTCGAATCAAACCCTAGGGGCGAATTATGTGGAGATGCAATTGTTTGTGTCCGAGAAGTCGCGTAATTCTGCTGGTAGAAAGCCACGTAACGCTGCTACTGCATCACTAGAAACCGTTGATGGTTTTCATGCTGAGATCGCTGCAGAGTTAGATTCGAAAACTCTCAAAAATGCGTCGTGTAACTGAGTAAGCACTGCGAACGTGCGAGGCACGAGTACCAAGTGCATTAAACATTATTCCAGCTCGCTCAACTGTACTCATGTGCACAACTTCTCGTTAAGGGCGCGCATGTTTGTTTGCACGTTGGATCTACAGGTCGTTCAGCTGCTTCGCGTTCTTGCGCAGAAGTTCTTCGTCCGCACCGGAAAACTTCACGATCATAGCCACCATGCATGAAAAGGACATAGTCAGTCGACTGGCCTTGCAGCAACTTCAACGATATATCTTTCGTACCGAGAGAGACTGTTGGAACTTGCCGTCCTTGAAGTAGAAGAACGTAGGCATCGACTGCGCAGCAATACCACCACGACAAATAATCATTAGCGAGGAGACTGACCTCATTCACACGTCAAACAGTGTTGACACTCACGCGGACGCCAGCCTTGGAGGTTGTGTCATTCAGTTCATCGACGTCCAACTTGGCAAAGTCGATGTCTTCGTACTTGGCACTGCATTGCCATCACCAGAATCTCAGTCAGATACTCGTTCACCAACCAATCCATCCCAGGCGACAGCAGTTCTCCTACCTCAGCTCGTCGTAGATGGGGCCGATCATCTTGCACGGCGGGCACCATTTTGCCGTGAAGTACACGATCGCCTTGCGACCAGTTCCCTCCTACAGCACAGCAATGACTTGTCATTACCCACTAAACAACCAACAAACACCAGAAGGCACACACCGTGGCAATCT
The DNA here is from genome assembly GCA_001314375.1 of Phytophthora podocarpi. Classification (NCBI taxonomy): domain Eukaryota; phylum Oomycota; class Peronosporomycetes; order Peronosporales; family Peronosporaceae; genus Phytophthora; species Phytophthora podocarpi. The sequence continues at coordinate 89,560 of LGSN01000007.1, forward strand.
GCGTGTACGCATCGTCCGAACCGATATTCTTCACGCGGCTCCGCGCGCTCGAGGACAAAGCGCGGCTGCTGTGCAGCACGCGCAGACTCGCCCGGGATGTCAGCACCTTTCGCATCATCATCTTCGTAGCTCTCCAAAAACAAAAGTTGCGGCTGACATTTCGCTGCGTTTGACTTCACCTCACTATGTACAGTACCGCCAATATACCGGTTTGACCTTGAACCCACGTGCGTCATCGTTGGACGAGCCCTTTCGGATCATGTATCATTCATTTCCAGCATGGAGAGCTCCGAGGTGAGTCGCGATGACTGGATGGCCACACAAGCGGGGCGCCGCGCCGAGCTGCAGCAGCTGTCAAACGAGGAAGGCGAGTGGACGCTGTACCGCACGCTGTGTCAGTTCCGGCTGGGCTACTTCTCGTTCCTCGTGCTCATGTGCATCCTCATGTTCAGCGTCACGTTCCTCATGGAGATCTTCTTCGCCATCTTCCTGCCCAGTGCCCGCATGGACCCATACTTCACCATTCGATCCATTGTGCTGCTGGCCTTCTTGCCTTTCGCGCTGATCTTCCTGTCCTACTGCTTCGAGGAGTCCAGTCGCCTGTTCCTGGACGCCATTGACTCGAGGGAAGGCAGTCTGGCCAACTTCCGCCTCTCGCTCTGTGTCTGCATCCACTACATGCGTCATTGGCGCGAGATGCCCGATGATCGACTGGAGAGACAAAGGTTCGACGCGTTCAGGGGAGATGATGAAGACCATGAAGCATGGGCACGCTTTGTAAGCTGGATCACTGCTGGACCGAGATATCTGCTGAGTACCATCTACACAGACGATCCGTTTGATGACAAGAACAAGGAATCTGAGGACGAGAAGAGATACGAGCTGGAATTGCTGTTCCAAAGACAACAGAGTGAGGAATCGGGTCACAAACACAGCAGCCGTTTCCTGCGTCACCGCAGTAGTAGCCACAGCAGCAGCAGCAGTAGTGACCAGGATACATCACCGTCGACCCGTTGGAAACGTGCATTCCAGGCTGCGAGCACGACTGTCAAGTTCAACACTACGCACTTTGATGGCCCGCCGCTGGACTTCTCCACGCTCGTTATCACAGACGTACTGTGTCCATTTGTATTCGAGCTAATCACGTTGTGGACCTTCATGGTCTCGCTGATCGCAAACATGTCCCCTCTGGCAGCTTTCCTGGATTACATCCAGTGTGGCTTCTACATGCAAGCGATTTACTTGGGTGTCTGGATGATCTGTCACTTTTGCAGTGCTAGAAACCGCAAAATGAGGGAGTTTGTGAGCAACTATCGACGCCGATACCGTGACATGCAGCGAGAGCTACTTGAGATGGAGAACGAAAAGCGGGCAGAACATCTTTGGCTAGTCAGCATTGGCTTTCGCGCTGTGGAGCAATTCCAAACCAGCTTCTTCACGTTAGTGGAAACCATGTTCGAGTTTGGCGGGCGTATCCGAGAGAGATGTTGTCCCTGGACATGGGCAGCAGAAGGTGAGATGACAGCAGCAACCAACGAAGAAAAGCAGTCACTACAACCTGGTGATGACGCGCAATACACACAGGCAGAATCGAAAACGGAAATGCTTGCTGAAGACTCATGTGATCCTGTTAAGGACGCCAACGAGACTCCGGAGGCGTTGGAAGGCAAGCAACGCATACATAAAATTGGTGAGCACATGCGTGAATTGAATCTTTGGTCAAAGTTTTCCTACGACCGTCGGCTACGGATTTTGTGTCCGATAGTCATCATGAGTGCCATCATCTCGTTCTACGCATTCTACGTCGGCTGGGGTATCATGGGTATTTGTCTCATTTTGCTTGGCGATACAATCCAGGCCAAGTTCCCTCAGGTAAAGTACACCTTTCTCGGCTCAATGCATGCGATCACTAATACTTGTTTCCGGTATTTTTTGCGCAGATTTTCGGACTTACGTTCAAGTCTTTCATCACATTCTTCGTCATTCTATCATTTGTATTTTTCTCGTCTACATGGGCAATTGGAACCTTTGTTCAAGGTGGCGATTTCTTTGTATTCCCACCGACGGCGGAGTCTCGGTCTGCTTCAGCTACCCCGTTCGCTATGAAGTCAACAACGTCGCCGGTGCACTGGACAAAGGTCGCAGTGTATCCTGTGTGCGCACTAGACTTGGAGTCGCTGGATATTGTGGATTTTGCACTCATCGCTGACGCTATCTACGGTTGGAACACAGCGGTTCAAGTGAAGTCGTTTTCCCAACGTTTTAACGGCACTGAGCTCGGCGACTGGGAGTATGTATCGCGCAATAACGAAGCAGCGGACCATCAAGTGTGGGCTGAGCTCTACTTTCCCACAATCAACATGACAGTCATAGCCGTTCGGGGAACAGCTACGGCGACTGACGCCCTCGAGGATCTCCACTACTGGTTCGGCGTGAGCGTCATGCAGGCTGCCAATATCTTCATTCCGTTTCTGAAGCAGCTTCCCAGCGAGTTTGTCGTGAAGATGCTTTCCATGAAATTCCTCCGAGCTATCATGCCTCCTCCAGTGTACTCGGAGTTGCTAGATCACGTGAATGTTGTCCGCAAGCGTGTTGGTGACCGTCTTGTCCTCACTGGCCACAGTCTTGGGGGTGCAATGGCAGCAATGGTTGGCGCCAAGACCCACACCCCGGCCGTGTCGTTCTCAGGGCCCGGGCTGCTGTACTCGCGTGGCCGTTTCGATGTAGACGACGAATCCATTCGCGACTATGTGGTGACCGTCAAGCCTCGACGCGACATCGTTCCGCAGGTGGACGAGCTGGGTGGCATGGTGCAAGAAATTGAGTGTCGGCGCGATAACCCGCTTGCTTGCCACAGCACAGTCACGCACATGTGTGAGCTCTACGCTGCGTGCGGCGACAAGCGCAAACGCGACTGGTCCAAGGCGACGCAGTGCGAAGAGTACTTCCACGACAACTAAAGGCTGACAACACTTCAACTTGAGAGATAGTCAAAATTATCAAAAGTAGTATTTTGTACAAACATGTGGTGTGGCAGACATCATGTTTCTCAAAACTTGAAAACTGCCTCAGAAAAAAAGATGAGTAGCGTAGCACGCGAGGAAGCCGCGACGGAGGTTGTGACGCCGCCCCTGCCCGCAGAGGCAGCACCTGTATATCGCATGCAATTGCAGCCTCGACCTCATGTGACATTTGACGACAGCATCGTGGACAACGAGCATCTCGGTCGCAAACGTTCAAACAGTAAGTTGGATCACCTCTATAACTGAATATCTAAGACTTACTGACTGTGTTGTGCTGTAGAATGTTGCATTTTCCACAAGAAGAGGGAGTTCGGCGTGAGCTCCAGCGAGAGCGACGAGGATTCGGACGACTCAGGCAGTGACGGCGAATACCATCACCAGCATCACGCACACGACTGCGAGCACAAGGTTCCGCGTCGTCGCTCGAGGCCGAAGAAGCGCGCTCCCTCTCCATCTTCTTCCGACGAGGAGAAGGCACCTGCGCCGTCTCAGTAGAGAAGACTACCAGGAAATTAGCTACCTATGCATTCGCACGCGGTGTTGGTTCTGTGAAGAGAAAGCAAAGCGAAGAGAGAAGCACTTATGTATTCTAGCGTAGCCTGTTGTGGGTTGCCGAGAGATTGTCGTCGGGAAGCACCGCTACGCTGTAAACACTGCGCACATGAAAGTTAGAAGTAACAAGGACCGTTTGCACGAGTCTCGTACTACTACTGCTATTGCTACTACATTGCATCGATTTACTCGGTCGTACTCGCTTGGGCCTCCAATTTCGCCTGCTGCGACTCCACTTGCACTGGCGTCTCCACTTTCTCCCCAGCTTTTGACGCCGTCTCAGCTTCCTGCATTAATATCCCTTCGTCAGTTTTGGTAAATGGGCAAGCTCTTACATTGTCTCTAACCTGGTTTTGGTCGACAATTAGCACGCAGTCGATGATCGCGCGCGAGTTCAGCAGCGAGTTGTCCCATAAATTAAGCAAATGGAGCAAGAAGTTGTGGCGCAGGCCGTGGTCCAAGAGCCTGTGCAAACAAACAAGCAATACTCAGTCAGTCACTACATTGATCCCTGCATTCGATAAAATACACAGTACCATTTTCCGTGTTTCCGGGCGAACATGCGGCAAGAAGACGCGACCATGAAGTCCGACAAAATCCTGCTCGTACGACGAACCAAACGTTAGAATTAAGCACACTTTTCCACTTCAAGCAACAAGCAGGCTGGTAAACATACTTGAACTCCTTTACGTGACGGTTCCACATCTTCATAAATTCCTTCTCTTCCAGCGAGACATCTTCGAACTCGTCCAGTAACTACACCATAAACAATTAAACCACAACTAATGTCAGACGCGAGGTCGATAGTCCATTTTGCTGCCAGTCTGGATACGTACCCGTTCGCTTTGCTTCGTGATCCACGTCTCATCCACATCATCATCGCTGTCATAGTCCTTTTCGTGGTCCAAAACCACAGCTCCTGTTCGGGAATGGAAGTATTGGCGCTGAAGAAGGGGCGCATAAAACCCCTGCGGTTGCTCTTGCGAGAGTTCATCCATCTCATCAAACTCTTGCATCAGGCCTTCAACGGCCTCCACTGCTTGTGAGCCATAGGGGCCATACTTCTTTCCAGACATGTGCGTAAAGTGATGCTCAAAACGACTTGGCTCCTCGTTCGGGAACATCTCAAGCTCAGAGAAAGCCGAACGACGTCCAGAGCTGCCTTTCCCTGGCTGATGGTCTTGCATAACCATCACATAAATATGCGGGATGTTATCGTGTCCGACCTGCAGATCGAAGTTCAGTGAATCGAGCTTTCGGGGCAAATAACACCACTGAATAATAAACTCACCGTAGCCTGGAAACGGAAACGGTCGTGGGAAGACACCAAATGCGCCACGAGACCACGCAATGATCCAGCAAACATGTTGCACCACGCGCATGAGTACTCCGAGCGCTTCTCACTCATTCTGCGTAGCATGGAATGGTAGAGGAAGTGAAACCAGACCTGGACAAATACAAAGTGCACAAAGGTTAGACTACAGTCAGCATGAATCCTAGATGAAACATACTCGTACACTCCTGCAGCAAGAGTAAAACATACCCCTGAACACGACTTGCGAACAGCGGTCGTGATGTCTCGTTTTGACGCCGCCAACGAATAGCTCTCAGCACTTTGCTTGCTGCCGTCCTCCTTCTTAAACTTGGCGTCGCAAATACTTGCCAGACGTTGCATCTTTTTAGTCTTCGGCAGAGGATCCCATGTGATGCGGAACTCGCACTTGACGCCTACAGGACATTAAGCGGATATATCGCGTCAGTCAGTATCAAAGCCATCACAACAATACACGATAACCTGTTGTTCATGCGCTCACCTCCATGCACCGAGGACGTGATCGCCGGCAGCTCAACGGTAACGTATCCCACACGACGTCTCAACACATTGAGCCTCAAGATGTTGCCGAACAGAGGCTTGCGGTCGTTGGCACACGTAGACAGCAGATCCTTCCCGTTCACAGTAGTCGCCACAGATGGCGCTGCAAAAGTAAAAGACGGTTGGGCAGCAATTGTGTCACCAACGCCACTGATCTCCACCACCTGGAAGACCACCACGCTGACATCAGCGCTCAGGTGCAAGAACTCCTTGGGCAGCGACATGTCCTTCGTGAAGGGCACTGGGATCAAGCACGTGGCCAGCAGCGCGAACTGGTTGTCGTCGAACTTCTTCCCGTCCGCTTTGAACAGCGAGACCATCATTCCTGGGCGTTGTTTCTTGCTCTTGAAAGCTGCCATCGTGTCGGGCGTCATTCCGATCTTGAACTCCGTCATGGTGGCCCCCGCTTGCGCCATCTTGACCTGCTGCTGTTGCGTCTCTCCTTTCACTTCCTCCTTGTCCTTCTGCTGCCACGCTGGGTCCAGACGGTAGCTGAGTGTCCTTGGCAGGAACAAGGGACTCTGCAGATGCTGCACCTCCAGCAGCTTGTAGAGCGCCGTGAGCCCGTGGTACGTGGCCGCGAACTCCTCCTCCATGTGCTCCTGACGCACTTTGGTGCGGCGCTCCTTGGTCAGCGGCAGCTTGCGCTCGTGACTCTCATCGCGCTTGCGTTTGCTACTCCCCTGCTCCGACATGGCAACGGCAGCGCTCTCACTAGTCAATGCGCGCGCTCGCTTCCTGTCAGAAATGCGGGCAGCCAACCCCGACCACCTCAATAACAGCATATGTAGGCTATCCTATAGGTTATCATCAGCAAGTCTACATGTACAACACAAGTATATTCGATATGACAGGATCTGATTCTACTGTAAAATCTGATCCCACATGTTTGAGGATCTTTTTTCTGCAGTCGCCAAAACACAATAATGACAATATCGAGCAGCAGCGACGCGGCGAGTAACAGCGACGCGGCGAGTAACAGCGCTGGGCTGGCCTCCTTGACAGCCTCTACGTCCGTGGATGCGGACGAAGATGCTTATTCGCTGCGTTCCTTCGCTGTGATCCTCTGCAGCGATTGCCAGTACCTGGAGTTCCCAGGCTGCGACGTGCACGGCTCTCTCTACACGCAGCAGGTGACGGACACGGATGGAAAGGTCCACGCCAAGTGTCCAAGCTGCACGGCGGCCACGAACAACGCCCGGCCGTTCCGAGACGGCTGTCGACGCTGCAAGGCGGCCACGACGGTAGCCATGTGGGCCTGCTCTTTGCAGGAGGTTCAGCAAGCCATGGAGGCCTTCCCCGTCACGACCGAGGCGGTCGAACACACGGTCATCAACTGCGAACGCTGTCTCAGCTCCATTTTCCCGCGAGCCAGGGAGGTGCTGACCGTACGCACAGCAGTGGAGCCATTGGCGGCAGCTAGTGGGAAGCCTCTGAAGGTGGGGAACTTCCAGTTGAGTATGCCACATGTGGACGGCTGTCTACGAAAAGGCATGCCGTTGCAAGCGGTGGCAGTGCAATTGCCCAAGAGTGAGCTGAAATTTGTGGTGGAGAGGATTGCGAGGTGTCCGTTGGCGCCGAGACTTACGGGCAAGCCGCAGTATCGACCGAGGAGAGTGGAGCTGGTCACGCACCAGAACCATCTGCACCAGGTGAAGAATTGAACTACGGTAGGAAGCTTTGATTGGTGGGAGCACTAAATGGAAGTTTCTGGTTTGCTGCAGGTTGCTATTCGATTGCTGTCGGCAGTCATCGGTGCATTTGACCCAGATTCGCCCGCTGCAGTGGAGCCTCTCCGGCAGGTTCGTCTTTTTCTATGGATTACCGGAAGGCCTTAAGAATATTGTTGTCTGACGTGAGTCATTGCTGGATTAGGTCGTGGCAATGCTGGGAAAGATGGAGCCCCTTGATTTATTTTCTGAGTGGTCGCCACCTCGTCAACTTTCACAGGAAAAAATTCATCCGAAGGAAGTTACATCAAGCTCGGTTTTCGACGAGCAGCACGTAGCCTCCAAGTACGTCACCCCGCATTCATAATATGCTGTTGGGGGCGATCATTTTAAAACTGACTGTTACTGCTTATTGCTAATTCGTGCAGAGTCCTGGAAAGCAATTCGAATTATTGGAGGTCGGCTAGCAGGACAGATGAAAAGGTTCCACGATCAGACGAGTGGATTGTGTGCCAATTCAGTTCTGCAGTCACGCTTTCATCCATTGAGCTGAAATGGCATGCAGATTTTGTACCGGAGCACTTTTCTCTTAGTATCTCTAGAGATGGCATGTCATACGACACGGTGGCAATTGTGGTGGCGCGCACCGCTGAAAGTCGGATACTTGTCCCGAAGGTTTGTTGAAGCAGGTGCACGCTGCTTACCAATAGAATCTCTGACACTCACTTTGTGTTATTTGATTGCAAAATCTATAGGGAACGCTGGTGACCTCCATCAAAATTACGATGTTTTCTTCCGATGTGGGTGGTGAGTTGTGAAACTGCACCATATTATTTTCAATTGTGTAGTTCACTGCTGACGTGCAAATGATCGTCGTGGCAGGAGAAACATTTGGGCTTGCGTCTATCGCATGCAAGGAGGCATCATTTAACTCAGTACACACTTCAACTGGCGTGGTGCTACGGAATATCCAGCAGTGGCTATATGATGCAGCTGTTTCTTCTTTGCCTGAAGTCCGGGATCTCGCGCTTCAAGCTCTGCAGAAACTGTTGCTTGCATCAGGTTCCCTTTGCGGCCTTCTGCAGGTAGCGACGTGCCTCGTGCTCAATACACGCGTAGGATCCACCACTGCGACTGCTGATATTGACAGGCAAACTTGGGATCGTTTGGACCTGCTTTCCGAAGACGGACGGTCTTCTGCGCAAATGTTTGTGCAGGAGCTGGCGACGTCAATTCAGCGCATTGTGATCGGAGGCCACTCGCAAGTTGATCAAAAATCTCTTCTAGACAAGCGCGTCATAGAACAGTTGTTCTTGCTGCAAGAAGAAATCCATGCAGCAGAGGGTAATTCGTCAAACGAGGTGGGGAATCACGGTCGTTGAGGTGTTTTCGAGTTAACATCGTGCTAAGATTTTTATGATGCAGGATGCTACCTGTGGCGCTGGCTCGTCAGATTCGTTGGTCACCGTTTTGGTCGGGCGACAAAACGTTTTGGAATCAATCAAACGCAGATCGCAGGTACTGTATAGGCCTTTATCAAAACCAGCGCGCGCTAACGAACCATTACCGTATCTGTATGTAGTTGGGGATGATTATTTTGCACATGTTAAGCGAGCTATCGGCGTGGCAAATGAAGCGAATGCAGAAGGCTGAAGAATTTACTGGGAAACGGGAGCTCGAGCTTATGCAGCTAGAAGAACCTTTCTCGATGGAGATTTGTCCTGAGTTCTTCGCTATTTCGCACCGATTGCTAGTCAGTGTCCTAGCCCGTTGGCTGCCAGTTGCCAAGCAGCATGATAAAGCTGATCGTCGACCTGAAAGGGAAGAAGAAAAAGCCGACGATGTTGCATTGAACGGGAATCGTGGCGGGGATTATAGTATCCAAGACGTGTATGATGCCTTGGCTTTGTCGTTCGGGCATTTCCGGGCGGATGCTGAGAAGCAGGGAGGCCAGAGTGGTATGGATTCAACACCGGGACAACCCAACGGGGGATACCCAGGTCATTCAAAATTCTCACCTGATGGACTATGCGTTGCTGTGCTTGAAATTGTCACGTCAAATCTTCGGCGCTTGGTTCTCTCCAGGATTGACCCGGTTGAAATTGGAATTACACCAGCTCTGGTTCATAGCGAAGATGATTTACTGTCGGCGCCTCCAGCGTTGAACCCCACAGTATCTTCGCTGGAGCAGCTGATCTCGCTTGGCACAAAGCGAAGTGATGCATTCTTCCCAGTGTCATTAAAAGCTGCTGCTGCCATGGAGGTTGGAACCGAAGCATTTCACCCATCAGCTCATCAACGAACGAAAGTGCTGGCGTCGCGTATGGGGAAGGGTGCGACACTGGAACTGCAAGTACGCTGGCCTGTTCAAGAACGCGATCAAGAAGACCCGCGTTACGAGAGGCTCATTCTAATGCTCCAGTTCGAATGCATTAAGCTGGGCATTCGACACGCAATTCGAGGCAGCTGGTATTTCTTCATGCACTTGGTAGTGGAGGTGCCTTCAGCCCGAGATACGGAGGAGGTGCTCACGCAGCACTTTGCTCCATGCATTCAGCGTGCGGGCTTCTTGTCTTGGCAAGTAGCTGCAGGCGCACAGGAGCTTTCGATCAATTTACAGCGCCATCTCCATTGGAACCGTGTGGAGAAGATGTCCCAGGACTCAGGAGCAGGTTGGATTCGCGTTTACCCCGCAGACGTTGCGGCATATGACGAAGTACTCACTGATGTCGAGGGTTTTCTTGCAGAACACGGGAAGTATAAGACGACGATGGCGCGTCCGTAGCGCCTCAACCAAAATGTCGCCCCAATATGAAGCTAGTTGAATTTAATAGACTATGACGATAAACGTTGCTGTTTCATTGCACTCGAGCTAGATTCCTCGAGCGACGAGCGTCACAACTGCCTTATCGGTAACCGAGTAGGCGAAGAGTGATGTGGCAACTTTGCCTACAACCTTGGGGGTGAATGTCACCATCACCTCAATAAACTTCCGAGGCTCGATGGTGGTCGTGGAAAAAGCACACGAGAAGGGCTCCTGCAGATCCTGTAAGAAGACTGTCATTGGTGCCTTTGATCCATTGCACACATACACTGGTACTTCGTGCGACTCGCCAACGTTGCAGCATCCAAATTCAACCGCTCTGGCGTGGAAATATAGACCTCGTCGCTTACCGCGCTTGGTGTAGTAAAATGAATCTGTCTGCGAGGAGAGCTGGTGCCGAGACCGTGCGATCTCATCAAAATGTGGTAACCTCTGGATCACTCGTCGATCCACTACAACACTCACTTCTCGCACGTAGTCTTTGCCAACTCGAACTGTTAGCGAGCCGAACCAATTTTCAGCTCTAGGAGACGAGCTGGTGCTGCTCGTTTCACCACCTCGTTGCTGGACATATGGCTGCGATATTGGCAGCACTGACACGATGACTTCCGACGCTGGCTGGATCACACCCTTTGCTGGGCGCACCCTAAGATTCTCAAGGGCGCGAACTTTGAACGGTAATGCCTGAGCTGTATTGTTTGCCAAGCGAAGCTTGGCCTTGCGGATCATCTTTTCACCACCATTACTCCGGACACAGTCAAACCGGATAAACGTGGGGCTAACTGCCACTTGGTCGATAGATGAGCTAGCTTGCAGTTCCTGGACACGTTCGCTGGTAGTATCTGTTTGCTCGCACTGTTGTGCTGTTCTTGTGGCTCTCGGAGCTTTTAATTCCAAATGCCGCTTCACACTTGCTTCAATCACAACTTCATACGGATGGTACAATGACTCAATACCGACTCCTCTAAACTGGAAAATCCCCGATACAGCGCCTGCGTAACGCGCGTTGAAGGTGACGTGGAACGCACTCGAGGCCTCGGGTCCTAACTCCAACACTGCTGGAGATACGCTAAACTGTTGGCACCCAGTGCTAAGAGGAAGAAGGGAGACACAAATTCTTCCAATCGAGTTCGTTCCATTCGTGAAAATGATTTGCTCCACCATAACATCGCCAACGGAGCAAAGAAACCTTCGGCATCGACGTGGGATCTACATGTACAATATCGAACAGTACAACAGAATTAATACACCGAAAATGAACTCAACATACAGCTTGAGTAGAAAAAATAATAATACCATAGCAGCATCCATCGCCACATGAAGTTTGTTTCGGTCGGGCTGCAAAACATAATGCACACAAATGAGAATCTGGGTACACACGATAGGAAGATGAAGCAGCATACCACATCAATAAGTCTGTCGGACACCACTGGCTGTTTTAGCACAGCTGTTGTTCTCGGCTCGAAATCATATTTCCCATGGCGTTGATCATCCTCACGTTTCTTCTTCGATGCATTTCGCGATTGTTGGACATTCTCTCCGAAGCGAAAGCGTACGCTATTCAGGTCGACATCGTCCGATTCCGAACTTCCAAATTGGTTTCGTACTTTCTCACCATTCATTCGTGCTCCGCTGTAATCATTTCTTTCGTAGTTACCGATATCCTCAAGAGAGCCACCAATAACGTCACCATGTCCTTCGTCGCCTGCACAGCTAATATCATCAGTCTTCGGTCGATACATTTCATCGCGGAATGGGTTCTGGGTAGCAGCCACTTTAGTCAGCGATTGATCAAGAGTAGCCGAAGTAGTCTCGAATTTCGGACCATCCGACCGCCTCGAATTCACACCGCTTAAACGGTTATCTGAAAAATAGTTCGCTTTGGCAGAACTCTTCTGCAAAGTATCTCCCCGCCGTCCCTGAGCTCCACCATTCGCGTAGGAGCGGAGGTGACTTTGCGTTTGTGAATGGGGTGCTTTTGAATAGCTGCGAGAATCGGCTGATTGCTGACTTCGAGACGCAGAATCGGTGTTGGATGGGCACGGGACTTCACGAATAGTGTCGAGTTCCGGCGTCTCTTGAGACCTACTTCTTCTCACACCGTTCATGGTCTGTCCACTGTGCTCAGTGCCATTAGAAAACCATTCGAGATCTCGACTTCGGCGACCTACGTCGTCGTCAGTCTGGGAAATAGAAATATCTTCCCCCCAACTATCTGTTGTTCTTGAAAGCGGCAGCATCGATTCCAGTGGGCGCTCGTAGTCACGGACAAACTCGTGCATATCCTCGGACAGTTCAACGCCGAGTGGGTTCTTTGTCGGTGGTGACGCCGCTAATCGGATCGAGTTGTCAATGAGGGCATCAATTTCATGCAGCGTCTCTTTGATAACTCCAGGCCCGCGCTGCAGAGTGGCCACATACTCTGGGGATGGATCTTCTAGAATTTCCTGATCAGGTAGTGACGGAGCCTTTTTCGTCACCGTCTCTGCCTCGCCGGCATGGTCTGCAAAGGTATGCTCAGGCTTGTTGGTGTTGTGCCTTTCACCGTAGCTTCTAAATCGACTATTTTCCTGGAAAAAAAAAGAGATAAGTCAACACATTCACAAGCGAGGGATACCCTATAAAACACGAGTACAGTTTCACAAACCTGCAGATATTTCAACGAGTTCGGCGTGTACATGAGTCTCGAATTGTCAAAGTGAATATCATATCCCGATGAAAAGGCTGTGCCGGACCTCGAGAGCCCTGAGTTACGGTCAAAATGATCGTGAAGCGCCACACCCTGTCCCGGGTCAGTCGGTGATAACTGCTGCTGTGGAGTACACATCACAGACCCATCAACCTCATCTTCTGCTCCATCACCTTCAAACTGCAAAGTAAAATAATAACACGACCAGCAACAGTTATTCAACACAACCCACGTACAACCTCAACAGCAGTAAACCAGTTCATACCATTGGGTCATCGACATTCCTGGGCGACGAGAGCTCCACATGGTCCAAGTTGCGCGACTTCCGTTCAAAGAAGTCGCTTGGCCGACCACTGGAGTTCACCTGGCCCCAATTGTCCTCCGCCAGCGCCCCCACATTTTGGGAAAAGCTGTCGTCTCCACCCAACTCGTTCTTCTTGAGAAAAACAGCTACCAGCCAACAAAATCAACACCCAGCAAGTTAGCATCAACCTCAACCACGTCTCTTCCTTCCTGTCACTCCGGCAGCTCGTCTATTGGCACCACAACGCACCAGCGTCCACGAACTCGTCGTCCGTCGGCATTTGCTGCTGCCCCTGCACCTGTTCTGCGAGTTCCGAGGCCGGAAACGCGTCCATCGGCGGCAGGTCGAAGCTGGCGTTGGCTTCCTCTCCGTATTGATGGCCCTGTGCCTTTGCTTGGGCATCGTAGCGCTCCCCAGCCTCGCGCTCAATGGCCGAGATGAAGCTCAGCTCGTCGCCCACGTCGCTGCTTCGGCGCCGCTGCGGCTGTTTTAGGCGCTGGAGGCGGCTTTGCGCCTTCTGCTCCTCCCAGCGCTCCAGATACGACGCCATCTGCGTGCGCGGCGGCGTCTCCATGGCCTCTGCGCCTTCGACGTCAGTTGCTGCCTTGTAAGCGCGCATTAATAAATTTTGAGTATTTAAAAAAATACTTTTTTACGCGAGTTTTCTTTTTTAGTACTGCCCTGTTTTTGGTCTTCGGGACCAAAACGGTACCTTCGCGTGTTTTTCAACTTGCATTTGGGCTCATACAAATTGCAAGTGTACTTTGGTGACGTCACAAGTCGCAGATTCCTGTGGTGGATGGCGGCCCGCGAGCGTGCAGCTTACGCCGGCGACCACAAGTGAACGAGCGACCAGCAGCTCATGACGTCTGACTCCGCACCCACAGCTCCAGCCCAGGCGGCGACGCCAACGCCAACGCCAATGCCAGTGCCGGCCAAGGCACCAGAACCTGCTGTCGTGGCGTCCACACAGCCGCCAGCGGCTGCCACCAGTGTGCGCGTGCCCAGTAGCAACTTCACCTATCGGCACTTTGTGGGTGGTGCCGTCGGCGGTATGACGGCTGCACTCATCACGTCGCCGCTGGAGGTCGTCAAGACGCGGCTGCAGATCCGTGGCGGCAGGTGCGTCACGAGGCATTGCGTGCTGTGGATGTATCTAGTGGATTGACACTGTGTTTGTGTTATGACAGCGGGTCCTTCGGTACCCAGACGACATTCGGCGTCATGCGCTCCATTGGAAGATCCGGTGCGTTTGCTGCTGTTTTGTGTGTCTTTCAGACCGAAGTTGCTGCTGGTTACTTATTGCTTTGTGGTTGTGGGCATGTTTCAATGCTGCAGAGTCGGTCTTTGGACTGTGGAGAGGCATCACACCCACGCTGATCGGTGTCATCCCGGCGCGTGCGATATACTTCGGCTCGTACTCAACGTTCAAGGAAAAGTTCAATGGTTATGGCTTGAATGGCCGTCTGTATAACTTCCTTTCGGCTGCAGGGGCTGGATCCATCTCGGCGACCTTGTGCTGCCCCATTTGGGTCGTCAAGACGCGTCAGCAGCTCATGCCGGCGCATGGAATGGTCGCTGCTTCTACTGTTACACGTCAGAATCTCGTGTCGGTGGGCTTTGCAGAAGTCGAGACGGCTGTTGCGACGAAGGCCAAGCCGCAGTTTTCGAGCGTCCGTCAAGTGGCGTTGGATATGTACCGGAAAGAAGGCCCGCGGGCGTTCTTCCGGGGCTTGTCGGCCTCGTACTGGGGAATCTCGGAGAGTGCGATCCAGTTCGCTTTGTACGAGGAGTGCAAGGATCACATTGAAGAGCCGACGAACCTCAAATATTTCTTGACGGCGGGTGCCTGCAAGCTGCTTGCATCCATCTGCACTTACCCTCACGAGGTGCGTACGTTGCTGAATTTCTTGCTACGTGCGTATGATTACTTATCACAGCATTTCCTCTGCTTAGGTTGTCCGAACACGAATGCGAGATCAGCGCGCACCGTTGGATTCAAAGGAGCTCAAGTACGTTTTGTTCGTGGGTGCCAGATTCGCACGTGTTGCGGGGTGTTCTAACGTCATCCGCGTCTTTTATCGCAGGTATCGATCAATGATCCAGTCGATCATCAAGATATACAAAGAGGAGGGAAGGCGCGGGTTGTACTCAGGCATGCCGGCGCATTTAATGCGAGTCGTGCCGAACGCCGCGATTTTGTTCATGGTGGTGGAGGTGATCGCCAACAAGGAGTAAGTCGCCACTTTAGATTCCGCCCCGCTCGTCTCAATGGCGATTATTGTAGTGGATAGAAGAGGAAGCGGCGGGGCTTCGTAGGTAGGAACCATTAGCAGCGGCGGTAACTCATAGCCAACAAAAGGTTCAACTTGTGTAGCACTTACATAAGTAAGTCATATTTAAAGAATTTTCATTGGTCTAAACTGCTGGCCAGTCATTCGTTCAAAGGCCATACAGAGGCATCCTAGCGCTCTTCATTCCTGCACCAGTTCATCCGAGGCAACAAGCAAGCATCGACAGAGAGCCATGGCGTCGCTGGAGGTCCAGATCAAGAAGCAAGTGGAGTTCTACTTCTCCGACAGCAACTTCCGCCGCGACCGCTTCCTGCGCGAGGAGACCAAGAAGCACGAGGGCGGCTTCGTGCCCTTCAGTGTGCTCTTCACCTTCAAGAAGCTCGCGGCGCTCACCGTGGACGGCGCCGTGCTGCAGGCGGCCATCTCCGACTCGGACATCGTGGAGATCAACGAGGCCAAGAACGCGCTGCGCCGCAAGAACGCGCTGCCCGACAAGGATGACGCGCCCGAGCGCACCATCGTGCTGGCTGGTCTGGGCAAGGCGCTGCTCACCATCGACGAAATCAAGGAGGGCCTAAAGCCGCTGGACGTGGAGCTGCTCTTCATTGACCGCAAGAGCTTCCGCCGCAACTTCTCCGGTGTGGTACACGTCGAGCTTAAGGAAAAGGACGCTGTGCAGCGCGCCGTGGACACTGCGTCTTCAATGAGCATCAACGGCCACGTGCCCAACGTCATCTCCATGGTGGACTACCAGAAGCTGTCCAATGAGGACAAGGTGGAGTTCGATAAGGCCACCAACGCCATGTTGGTGGCTAAGGAGGTGCCTAACAAGCCCGTGACCTTCTTCCTGGACGAGCTGCTGCCCGTCTGGAAGGACAACGCCAAGCTGCGTGCCCGTGTGCGCTACTTCGAGGCGTCCAAGGAGCTCTATTTGCTCTTCTCGCAGGTTTCGTTTGCCGAGAAGGTGCAGAAGCTCCTGTCGGAGGATCTGCCCGTCGTCGTGGACGACAAGACGCTTACGTTCGAGCTCGTGACCGACAAAGAGACTATTAAGGCCCGCCCTCGTCGTCCGGATACGGAGAAGGACGCGAACAAGAAGCGCAAACGCGACGACGAAAAGGTCATTCACATCTCGAACATTGGCCCTCGCACGCGCATGGACGACATTAAGCAGCTCCTTGCTACTGTCCTCGACCCGTCGACTCAGTCGCCGTACGTTGAGTACGATGGCCTGGACACTGCGTCGTTCAAGGTCAGTGTTGCTGAGGCAACGCCGCTGTTTGAGAAGTTCTCGGCGCTTTCCGGACCGGAGCTGGGAGGCAAGAAGGTTTCGTTCCACCTTCTGGATGTGGACGAGGAGCTTAAGGTTGACGTTCAGTACGAAGAGGGTCTGATTGTGCGTTTCGATGGAGTTGACGGAGAGGTTTCGCGTGATGACATCAAGAACAACATTAACGAAAAGCTTGGCGACAAAGCGGACGACGGTGCGGGTGTTGCATTTATCCAATACCAGATTAACGATAAGGATGGCTACCTTCGCGTCACCAGTGCTGACCTTGCTAAGGAGGTCGTGGGCATGTTTGCCGACGGCGGACTGGAAGTGAACGGTGTGAAGATCCCCAAGGCTACTGTCATTGTGGGTGAGGAGGAGAAGAAGTTCTGGGAGGATGCTCGCTCGGCGCGTTACAAGCGCTTCAAGCAGTCGCGATCAAACCGTAACCAGTTCCAGCGCGGAGGTCGCGGTGGCCGTGGTGGTCGTGGTGGTCGTGGTGGTCGTGGTGGTCGTGGTGGCCGCGGCGGTCGTCGCCACTAGATGTAGACAGCGAACTGCTACGCCCATCCGTCTGTGCACAGCTACAGGCTGCAGCTTGACAGATATGGTGTGGAGGATACAAACTTGGGCCTCTTAGATTCTTTGAAACGAAAAAAATAAATATATTGTGGGACCCGCTTTCATCATCATCTTCAAAACGTTCTAGCCTTTTTTGCGTTAGCTCACTTGTCACGCGCAAGATATGACGCTCCATCACTGATTTTGACGTTGTTGTCAACCCCGGAGCTCAGCTGGTGGATCAAAGCCTGGAGTTTTGCTTGCTTCCCGACCTCTTTTGTCTGTTCATGCGCAACAAAAACGATGTAAGTCATACACCCGAAGGGGTAACAAGATGAACTGAGCAATTGCTGCTTACCAGGTGATGGATCTCTTCTTCGCACTTGCGCAAGTGTTCATCCTTTGATTCGACCAACAGCCGCTGCTCAGCTGCTTGAATTTCAAGCATGGCCATATCACTTTCAAGTTTGCGGTGTGCTTTCCTGAGATCGTCAAGGTCTCGGCCTACTGCTCGGCGCTTCTCCCGTTCGTCCTCTAGCGCATTCTTGCTAACCGTAGCAGCGTCATCGAGCCGTGCCATCTGATAGCAAGTTATAAACGTATGTGAGCTCTTGCACCGTCTCAAAACAAAGAAACAGATCTGCGTACCTTTCGCTCCAGTTGATCTGCAAGCTCCTTCTTCTCCTGCAACCGTGATTGAATGGAGATATTGAGCGACTCGAGGTTTGTCATTTCATCTCGGACTGTATCCATTTCGTTCTCCATGCTCTTCTTTTCGTCCGAAAGCGCTTTATGAGCTTTTGAGAGCAACACCAACTCCTTGTACGTGTTCTCATTCGAAAGCTTCTGCTCGCTTAGCTCATCTTCCAGTCGCTATACAGCAAAGCAAACCATGGACGATAACAAGTAGTGAGCTTTTACATACGCAATGGTAACCATATAACGCAGAAGCACATCTTACCCTTGTTTCGTCGTGAGCCGCCTCCAGCTCTTCTCGCTGAGCTGTGTAGTCTCCAGAAATTGTAGCAATTTCTTCACGTACCTCCTCCAATTCCTTTTCACGAAGCTTCATCTCCTCCATCGCGATCGAATGGGTTTGGGCGATTTCCTCGATCCGGATTTCAAGTACTTGCACTTTGCGTTTCAGTTCACTGTTCTCGTCTTCCAAAAATCCACGCTTAGAACGATTTTCTTGAAGTAGTGATTCACGCTGCTGCAGAGCGCTGATGTTCTTGTTCATGTGCTGTCCCATGCTTTCGCACTGCACCGTGACTTCGCGGAGTTTTGCTTCGTACGCGTCACGCATTTTCTGCATTGAATCCTCTTTTTGCCTTATCTGCTCAGCAAACCTGACTCCGATGTCTTTAATTGCCTGGTCTTGCTGTGCCTTGATTTCATCTTGAAGGTGCAGCATTTGTTGCATCTCAGCCTGCACTCTCTCGACCGTCTTCGCACTGACTTCGGCATTCGCCTGGAGCGACACAATCGTCGACTGTAAACTATCACTTGCATCTCCAACACGCTGGCTAAAGCCAACTATCCCTTCGGCCAATCCGAAAGCATGAAATCGTTTGTTTCCTGAGCTGGAGAGCGACTGCGTAAGTAGCAACAGTGTCTCGACCACGATATCTTTGTCGGTGCGATTGAACAGCGCAGCACCCAAAACCGTCGCTACTTCAGACGTTTGAAGGAATTGGCCCAATGTGCGCTTGTTGTTATCAGCCATATTTTCGTCGGACATTATACTTGAAAGGAGACTCTGTGCAGATAAATGCGACCACCAAAGATAAGAAACAGATCACAAACGCAGGGCGATCAATCCTTACCACTAGGTGGATTGATAGTTGAGGGTGGAAGCGTATCAAGTCTTGCGGATCGACAGAACCAATGAGAGCAGACTCCACTTGTATCAGTGTTGCACTCTAGTAGATACATAATGGGTGAATAATATGTCTTCTGCTAGACTTTAAACAGTTTTCCTACGTACCTGGTTCAGACTGATAGTTTCAACGCATAGCGAGCGTATTGCTGGCACTTCACTCAATTTGGCAAGTAGATGACACACCTCTACGGTGTGAAGATATTCGTCGGAGTTGCTTAGCGCCTCATTGTCTTCAGCACCTTGCACAGTTGTAGTGACATCAGTGATGCACCGGATCATTCCAGAGACGACAGGGGTCAACCGCTCTGCATTTGCCGAAGAATCGAAAAGGCTGCGAAGGAAACGAATATCGTCGCCAATCACCTTCAAAACTAGTTGCGCGGTGGTTGTAGCCGCCAGTTTGGATGGGTGGAGTGTCGCTTGTAGTACACGATAAAGAACGTCTTGATCGGACAAACCTTTGATCAGCATTTTCCGGAATAGATGGCTGAGCTGGACGATGGAGGAGAGAAAGTGTGCAGCAACCAAAATCTGCTCTGCGTCGCCGTTCAAATTGATGGTCATGAAACAGTTGTCGAGCGTGGGTGCAATCTTCGGATACTTCTCTAGTAACTCCAAGATTTCGTGGCGGTCGGCAAGGTCACAGAGCAAGTCTACACTCACCATCTGCAGCAAGGACCATCGATCCAGAATTGTAGTAGAGTCCGACATACTCTGGTCGGTATTGTCATGCCACGAGCCGTCCAGTACAGAAAACACCAATGCGAATGCCTGATCCATGTTCTTTTCACTAAAGAGTTTGCTGCCCATGGACTCAGAAAGCACAAGACGCGCTAGAATGGCCATGCTGAACACCAATAGCTCGGCGTCCTCGGTACTGTTGAGCAGAATTGTCAACGAACGGTAGAAGTCTTTGATCTTCTTCATCTCCTTCGCGTAAATACGAACACCAGCGCTGATCTTGATCACCTCTGCCAGTACAAGAAGTTGCAGCTTGAGGCCTGTATCAGTCTCGCAGCCATTCCGAATCGCAGACACAGAAACACTTTCCACGAGCCACTGCAGCAATTTACACAGCGCGTGGGACGGGTATCCAATTGCAGTTTTCCTTGCAAACAGATAGCAGAGCTCCAGCAATTGCAGCGAATTATCTGGGGTCTGTTGGGTCTGCGTCGGCTGCGAGTATTGGGTGGACTCCTCCTCCTGCGCACCTGGGGCCTTGCTCGACGCTGCAACAGCCAGCAGATGCTCCGCCAGTGTGTCCAACAGCTGCAGACACAACGTCGTGTGGTTTGCAGCGAAGAATTCGTTGTGTGCGGAGAGTTTTCGCGCCGATGTGTAGAGATCTGAAGCTGTGGCAGCACTTGGGGATGCGAGATAACTGTCCACGGCGACCACCAAAGCGGATCTGCTCGGTTTCTTGCTGCGTTTCTCCACAGTGGTTCGACGGTTGTAGGCGCCGGAGATGGAGGAGGCGAATGAGGTAAAGGTTGCATCAGCCTCCGAGTCGTCCATGGCGTTAGGGGCCTGCCACCAAGAAGAGCTCGAAGCACGTGCCATCAGAACCGTTACTGAAGCAGATTGATGATTTAATTGTGTATTCCACACTTATTTACGTAACTTGTACATTTGTTTGTGTTGGTTTTACACTATTGGACGTTCACCGCCGTTGCTTATTACATAGCAAGGAGGCAACTGGATATGGCACACTCTCAGCGTAGGCTAATAAATCTTGCACTTCAGACTCAACTCGAGACCCTCGACCTCTTTCCGCACTAATCGTCGCTGTGCAGGCGATGTATGCAGTGTCTTCCTCGGCCAGAACGCGGTTCTTGTCTACGCACCTGTGAGTCGTGCTGTCAACCGTCGGATCAGCGACCTCTTGATCCGAGTCGCTCTTGTGTTCAAGAGCGACTCGGCGGGTGATCGGACATCGAGGGCTTGGTGGATCATGTTGCCTTGGTAGAGCTGCGGATTCTCTTCCCAACGGGTTGTGTCCGTTAACAGAGTGAAGGAAACACGCACAACTTCTACCCCAGTGTAGTTGTCATAAGAACGCATGAATGGGCCGCGGCGAGTCGAGTAAATGTTTCGACTTCCGATCGACAAAGTTGCAGAAGTATTATAGCGCTGCCTGTGATATTCGCACCGCTAGGTTTTGTGTCTGCCAAAGCGAGAGCAGTTCGTAAACTCTGCAGCGCCAGGATGTCACCTGTCTTGAGTCTCAACTTGAGACACCTCGATTTGTAAACTTCAGGTCTCCGCCAATCAGAGGCGAGAAAAACGCATTTCATCACTTGCATCCTGATTACCAAAACGTGGCCTTCGATGGCTACGTACTTCGGTGACTGCGATCCACTTCGTCATTTCCGAATTCGCCTGCTGAGCCGCAAGTGACCACCAAGCAAACCAACAACACCAGCTCCATCACAATGACGACCAAGAACACGTGGGCTGTCTCTGAGAAGGGCACGTTCGTGCGCGATGCGAGCAAATTCCGCAACTGGATCGAGCCTGCCGCCGACGCCGAGTTCCCCGCTGAGGCGGGCCGGTACCATCTGTACGTCTCGCTCGCGTGTCCTTGGGCTCACCGCTGCCTGGCCACGCTCTACATGAAGGGGTTGCAGGACATCATCGGCCTCTCGGTGGTGCACCCCGTGTTCCAACGCACGCGCCCCAACGACCCGGAGGACCAGCACATGAGCTGGGCCTTCGTGGACCCTAAGAAGACTCAGTGGCTGCCTGGCCCATCGGGGCTCGGCCAGTACTCGTCGGGGGGTGCCATCCCAGACACAGTGAACAACGCGCAGTACGTGCGCGACCTGTACGAGATGTGCTCGGAGGGCAACACGCGCTACACGGTGCCTGTGCTGTGGGATAAGGTCAAGAAGACCATCGTGTCGAACGAATCGGCCGACATTATCCGCATGTTCAACTCGTCGTTCGACGCCATTGTGCCGTCCAAGGTGGACCTGTACCCGGCCAAGTTCCGCGAGGATATTAACGCTATCAACGAGTGGATCTACAACGACATCAACAACGGCGTGTACAAGTGCGGCTTTTCGACATCGCAAGGCGCGTACGACGAGTCCGTGGCCAAACTGTTCGAGAGTCTGGACCGCGTGGAGGACATTCTGTCCAAGCAGCGATTCCTCATGGGAGACGTGTTCACCGAGGCGGATTTGCGTCTGTTCACGACGCTCATCCGGTTCGATGAAGTGTACCACGTGCACTTCAAGACGAACAAGAAGATGATCAAGGAGTACCCGAACCTGCTGAACGTGCGTGCACAATCGTTGTTTCTTACTACTTTGTCTATTGCATAACCACCTAACGCTGTTGACTGCTTTGCTTTCTGCAGTACACGCGCGAGATTTACCAGTTCCCACCCGTGGCCAAGTCGGTATCGATGCAGCACATTAAGCTCCATTACTATGGTTCGCACACCCACCTCAACGCGTTTGGCATTGTTCCGGCTGGGCCGAACATCGATTACAGCGTCAAGCACAACCGCGACCGCTTCACGAGCGCAACGCTTCCCGAGTTCCCGGTGAACAGTAACTGAGTCGAATCGAAAGGGAACCGTGTGCGCACAATTTCATAGGACGGTGGCGTTGATTTTTAACCCCACAAACACGGACGAGTTTGCATTACCACGCTTTCTTATACAGGTAGATCATAGAATCACGTTTCTCTGGAATTAAAGAGTCTCAAAGATTACTTGTCGCTCGAATAGACAGCAACCACCGAGTCAGTA
This sequence comes from Phytophthora podocarpi, assembly GCA_001314375.1. Taxonomy (NCBI): domain Eukaryota; phylum Oomycota; class Peronosporomycetes; order Peronosporales; family Peronosporaceae; genus Phytophthora; species Phytophthora podocarpi. The sequence continues at coordinate 112,259 of LGSN01000007.1, forward strand.
GCACCTGCAGCCAAAAAGAGCCGATGCGGATGGAAGGCTAAGCACGAAACGGGGCCGATTCGCTCGCCCAGGAAGCCTTCGTGATAGCGGATGAGCGCCAATTGCTCACCGTCGCTGCGGAACACCTTAATAAATTGGTTGTGCGAGCCACTACAGGAAGCAGAACATGGGCAAACAAGAAATTAGCGTCATCTCAAACGGTTCTGAATGCATACCAAAAAAGCATACCTGGCAAATATAGGGGCGTAGTCATGAACGGCGAGGGCGGTCATCGATGATCGATGAGCTTCCAGAGACTTGACGCTGTTCTTAGGATACCGCATATCCCAGAACTTCAGCTCACCCGTCACAGATCCAGTCAGAAGCTCATTTCGGCCGGCGTAAATGTGTGTTTGTACCACCCAAGAGGTGTGTTCCTTCATTGCCACTTTGACAGCATAATCTGGTCTGCTTCGCGAGTCGAAGATCCTCAGTGTACCATCACCAAATCCAGCCACCAGCATTCCTGGAACACTTTCATCGCTTGTCATGCTAGTGATGCAAGAGTCCGTTTGAGTAGGTAGTGCAACAGTGCATTTTTCCTGGCGTAAATCCCATCCACGGAGCATGCTTGAGTTGCCACCAGCATACATCATGCCAGCACTTTGTTGCCAATTCATCACGAGACCCGAACCACGCGTCCCAGGTACAAGGTCGGGCACTGCGACAAACGCCGACAAGAGCTTTGGACTGCCTATCAGTGGGTGGGGGTTGTGCAAACCGTGGTAAATTTTAATCACGCCGTCGTCAGAACCGCATGTCAGGAGGCTTTCTTCCGTTTCGTTAATCCAGTTCAAAGATGTCAATCGAGACCTGTGGTAGTCATAGAAACAAACAGTTAGTCACTTCATCGTTCAGCAAAAAAAAAAACATCGTACCTACCCAGGCGGATTTTTGTTCCCGAAACTCAGCACCTTCGTCTCTGTTTCCTCGAAGTTGTACAGTGATATTTGGTCTTTCTCATCAGCAACGAGAAGCATTGTCTCATACGGGTGGAAGAGTAGTAGCGATGTCATTTCCGCGTCATTATTCAACACGGCGCGCTGACGGAGGTTCAGCGTGAAATCCTTTACTTCTTCGTCGCCGCGAGTTGAGACACGGCGCACAGCATCATATTCGATCGGGGAGTAAAGAGGAGGATTTTGCGGACTAGTATCTCGCAGTCCTAATCCAGTCCTCTGGATTGCAGGAGATTTTGCAGAACTTCGAGGTGAAGCAAAACCTGGTGCAAGCTTCATGGCCGCACCTCGAATGCGGTTGAAGCAGCGGCAACGCTCCCACCTTTCAGCACCCTTCTCGCTCAACGGGTCCTCGTCTTCCAGCACAGGCTCCAATATTGGATCATTGAAATGGGCTTTGTGTCGTTCGTAGCACGTTGATAACAGAGTGGACGGAAAGTCCTCATGGCGACCGTATCGTTCAAGCGCAGGGGGGACATGCACAGGATAGTTCACGTCTCCTTCAGCTGGTAGCCCATTGCCGAGCATTCTGTGTCCAGCTGCCATTTGTGAAGGGCTTTGTCCAAGATATTGTCCTTGGGGCATGTTGCTCATGGGAGCAGTTGGTACCACGTGGCCATCTCCAGCCCCCAGCATATTGCCTGGCCCTTGCTGGAACTTCTCTTGATACTGTCGAAAGTTGCCCACCGATACAACTGACCGCAGTCCTTTCACAACAGGCGCGGTAGTTTGCGTATGTGTATTTGGGGTTCTGATCAAGTTGCTTTGTTCTGCGTCTGCCGAGGGAAGAGCAGCATTTTCTGTGGAGACTCTGAATCGTCCTTGGTTCTGTTGAGCCTGGATGTAGGCTAATCCGGATGCTGAGCCCTCCCGTCGAAATTGAGACTCAGTGCCAGTATTTCTCTCCGTACGCAAGGCTGAGAGATTTACAGGGTTCGCACTTCGCGGAGGAGAAGCTAACGCGCTTCCAGTCTGGCTGTTTTCTCGTAACTGATCTTGCTCAGCTTCTAAGATGCTTGCGTTCACGAAGCTGACAATTGCTTTCACGGCATCCACCACGTGTGGGAACGGATCCCTCGATTGCATCTCCTTTAATACGTGCCAAATCTGAGCGTAGTATTTGGCATCCTCTCCAATCTCATCATGTAGCTCCTCATCCACAAATACGTCTGCACCATTCGTGCTCTCCATCGAGTTTGGCCCATCATTACCACATTGAAAGGTCAATCCACTTGGAGGAGATCCGCGATCTGAAGGAGAAGTGGCTGCAGCATTCAATGGCTGATTCTTAAAATGTTTGGCGACGGATTCAAAACGTGACTGGTGGTAGTTGTGCAGGATGACATTTGCCAATGCCAGCACAGACTCCCGGCGCACCAGTGGAGATCCATCCCGGCAACCCCGTAATAGTTCCAAAGCTACGACAATGTCATCGTGGGCTCGTTGTCGGAGGAAGTCTTCCAAACGGCTCAAATCAACCTGCTTTCCGCTTACATTGGGGTCACACTGGAAGCCAACTAAAGTACCAAGTGCGTAGGCAGCAGCAGCACGCACTTCTGGGCGATCATCGCGGAGCTTGGTACCAAGTATCCGGGGAACCTGATCTTCGACCGCGATACGCTTCGCGTCGTCAAAGTTTTCCCACAATTTGGCCAAACACAAACAAATCCACTTGCGCACTTCTTCCTCGGGATCCTGAAGCAAATTAATGCAAATCTTGTGTAAGTACTGTGGCAAGCAGCTCTTTTGGCCAGGCAGGTAGCAGTTACAGATCACCGAGTTAATAAAGGCCGCCATGACTTTCTGCTCAGCTGGCATCAAGCTACCTGCAGCACTGTATGCACTCTGATTTCCTCCACCGTTATAGAGCCCAGCAGCGAGGTGAGATATGAAGTAGGAATGACCATCATCCTTGACAAGGTCAACCTGGCAGCTTGAATCCAGAGCCAATATTTTTGCCCAAATGAAGACAAGCACCTGACGAAGTTCACTAGCTGGAGATTGGAGCAACTTGAGTACGTACGGGAAAATTCCAACAGAAAGTGCTAAGTTCACTGCCCAAGGCCCCAAGTCGAGGAACTTCTTCAGCAACACGAGTGCACGGAGACGATGGACCTGGCTCAAAAGCACCTGCAGGACCATGGGTAGTTGCTGTGGCGGTGGATTCTCGGAAGACCCGAACTGCAACCATACTTCGAACGCAGTAAGTTGCTCTGCAAAGAATCGTGAAGGCTGAAAGCTCATATCGACGTTCGGATATGGGTTTGACAACTTGTAAAGTTGGTTCAAGCACACTTCAGCAGCCAAGTCCCACGACCGCCACAGGGAATGGTGATTTGTTGGCGGTAGAGCTGGAAGTGAGCACGGCGAACAACCTTCCGACTTCATAATCCGTTCGGCCAGCAGGAAGTTGCGAAAAAGCGACGCCACGAGTAAGTCCTGTCGGAACAGCTTCTGGAATAGCTCACGAGGCAGCATGTTCCATGCAATTGTATCGGTAATGGCCGTGAATATCCAATTCAACTCTCCCAGAGGTGTCTTCCTGTCTGTCAGTTTTCCGGGAATACGTTCAATAAAACTAGCATCAAGATGCGCCATGGAGAGCTCGTTCTGTGATATGAACCACCTCAAAGCGACGGTAATCGGCGTCGTCAAACAAGAGGTAAACACGTCTGCGCAGAGCTCCGGGTTCATCGGTAACAGCTCATTAGCAGAGCAAGCAGCAAGCACAATGGCTTCATTCGCTGACGGACTCCCGTTTCTCCCATGCGATTGGGTCTGGGTCGTCGGAGGCGACGTGAAGTGACTCAGCAGCACTCCTGCCGCCGAGCAATCGAACACGTAGATCGATGGTGTCCCCACCCAGGACTGCAAGTCGTACACCAGCAGCGGAATATATTGCGTGTAGCTCTTGTTGAACACCCACACCTCCCCATTCGGTGTCGGTCGAGGCACTCCGTGTCCATTGTAGTGGAACAGCATGCGATCGTGCTTGGCCAGTCTTCGTCGATTCACACACAGCTCCCGGATCTTCTCCACCGTCGGGTCTAAACTCTGTTTGTACCGTGCACGTGGCTGCCAGCGTTCATACTGGGACTGCAGCGTGTTGCCAATTGTCTCTATGGCTTTCTTGGCCGGCATGGAGAACGGATCCACCCAGCACTCTTTACGAGCACAGGGCGTGGCCTTCTCCACGTCCGGAGGGTCCGTCCCAATGTTGAGACACAGCACCAGAGCCACATCCATCGTTTTCATGCGCTCGCGCATGCGCCACGGCACAATCTCCACGGCCTGGGGCGGCTCGTCCTCCTTGTCCGTAACCTCCCGCTTCTCAGCATCTTGGGCGAAGCGTAACCCGCCAGCGCGTTCGTTCTGGCGGCTCGCGTTCATACTCAGAGGATCGTAACTGTTACTGCTGGTCGTAACCCGCGGCGACACGGACGCGGGCGACTGCGACGTCACTGCCATGGTTCCGGGAGGCTCTTACCACGAATAAATCGATCTATTGAGGTTTCCCGAGCGAATCAGAGCGCAACAAGCACGTCTTTCGATGAGCCGGATGATAGCGAAGAAGATGGTTCTACTTGTAGACGACGTGGGGGTGCTGGAACGGATGCAAGCAGCTCGACTACGACGCAGCTTCCAGCTGCGACTTCGCCGCCTTCTCTGTGGTTCAAAGAGTGACGGTAAAAGGAGCTATGCGTACTTAAGAGAAGTATACTAGAAATTGTATGCAACTCGAAAGTGCATGAGTTGCGATCGCCCGCCCAAGCGTCGGAGGATCAGCATGGAGAACGCCGCGGTGCGTGCTGTTCGCGGCGTGTTCCTGCCATCAGTTGTAGCGATCCCATAGTAGCTAGATTATCTGACTGTTATTTGTGTTGCAGTACGAGTTCCACCAGATCCAGGACGAGGTTAAGAAGATCATCCTGGAGGTCCGACGGTCGGCATTGTGGTGGAGGATTTAGACGCTCACTCGTGAGTCGCTCACCGCCGTGTGGGGACGTTGTGTGCAGATTCCTGAGAAGGTCCTGGCTGGCCAGACTTACCACGCATCGGATGTGCATCAGTGGGCGACGGACATCTCGTCGCAGTGCCTGAAGGAGCTCAAGGGGGTGGCCAACGGCTCGGCAGGATTCAAATACATCGGTGCGTTCATGCTCAAACCTACACAGTGCAGCATGGCTGCTCTTTAGTGGATCTTGCAATGGTGTTAAATAGTTACAGGCAAAAATGAGCACATACGCAAACTAACGAATGCCCGAGTGGGCGCTGTTACAGTGAACTGTACGATCCTTCAGAAGAGGAACGCTGGCTTCCACACCAACTCGTCGTGTTTCTGGGACGCTGAGCGCGATGGTGGGTGCTGGCTGTCGAGGTGAATGATTGTCTTGGACGCTGCTCTTGACTGACACAATGATTTCCTTGCTTGTGGCTTCTGGATTTCCAGGCAGCGTGTCGATTCGATGGGAAAACGCGACCATGACCTGCGTGCTCACGGTCTACTGCGTCAGTCTCCAGTAGTCTTGTCCGATGACGACGGTCGGGAATAGTGGCAGTGGCATCATTCCGCTGCATGTGTGGATGTTGTGAGAAGCTTGTGAGAAGCTTGACAGGGACGTGAAGTCCTATATCTCCATAGAGAGGTTCGACGTATCCATCGACAGGTTCGCGATGTCCATAGAGAAGTTCACGTCCATGGACATGCTCGTAAAATCCACCATAATCGACCCCCCTTGCTGTTTTTCCGGGTGACGTCGCTTGGAGCCTAGGCGGCGACCAAAGATGACAGTGTCGATCACGTTGCGACGGAAGCGGTCTGCATACGGGATTGGTTTCATACACGAAATCCCCTTCGCGTCGCGACACTGCAGTCGCACGCGCACCCACCGCTCGAGGCTCTTTTTGAAAGACCACGGGGTCAAAATGTCAATGATTCCCATGTTCACGACACACGCGTCTGCAGAGAACGTTGCCATGTTTCCCGTAGGGCGGTTAATACCTTGGAGGGTAGCACCGTTGGGGCTGAGCGATTCCAAGTAGCCTGCCTCGTCACCGCTATTTCCGCTAACAAACAATTTTCCCTTCACAGCTGGGCCACCACTCCGTGATAGCACTGTTCCACCACCACTGGAAGTGGAAAAGGACTTGTGCCGGCTCAAACCAATCACCAGACTGTAGTCCATGGAATTCATGCGCTGCAAGAACTCCGTGTCGGCATACAACTGACTACCCAGTTGCTCAGCTACGTCAGTAGGCAGCCCAAGGCGTCGACACGACCAGTTCAGATCTTTTCCTACGACAAATTCCGCATGACCGAATCCGGCATTTGGATTCTGAGAGCACACCTCCTCAGACATGCCTACCACAAAATCGTGACCACAGAATTTGCACACACGCTGTGTACCGCTTGGTGAGTCACCGCGGTGCCGACCAACCCATGCGCCCTTGAGATCGTACAGCTCGTCAATGTTAACGCTTGGGTTGTTCAAAATGTTGGTCAGCACGATGAACAGAACTGAGTGGTGCTCCATCACCAGCTCGTGACAACCCACATAACGACAGAGATAACTGTTCGGGTTGCGACGGAGGTGTGCCATGTACTGGGGCAGAATGTACAGAAGATACTTCTGCTCGGCTGGTGAGCACGTCTTGAGAATAAAAATCTGGTCACCCGTGTAGTAGAGGAAAGAACCGCTCTTGCCTTCACTAAAACGCTCGCGCGTACTCCCCTTGAACGATTGAATGTAGCTCTCGCGGGTGATCCCGGACATTCGCCGGATTTCATGGAAGACCTCTGGTTCAAAGTCACGAAAGATAGCTTTCTGGCCGGAAGTAGCGCCGTCTAGCTCAAATGAAAGCACGCTTGGCGCCTGCGATCCGGCTCCAAGTCGTAGCTGCCAGGGGAAAATACCCGAACGTTGCGTAAAAGAGAAGATCGACTCGACGTTTGGGCTGATGCTCTCGTTCTCTGGGATGCCCTTAGCGCTGCTCGCACCTAGTTGGATGCCCTTAGTGGCGAAGTACAAGATTTCGCGACGCAGTACCCACGAGGCGTCGTACACCTTGAAGTAGTCATCCCAGTTCCGCTGACGCCACAACTTGAATGTCTTGAGCACGCCCATAGATTTGGTCCAAAGTATTGCACTACCAGTGCCCAAAAACCCGATAGCCACACGTCCTAAGAAGCGCAGGGCTTTCTCTCCAGTTGAGTTGTTTGTGACCACGTTGCGACGCCGCAAGATGTACGGGATTGTCACGACCATCCACAGAGAGAAGCTCCAGAACAAGAAGCTGCGCATCGAGTCCAGATTCGTGCGGGTTTTGGCACTGCCCCCCATCGTGAGTCGAACGCGTTTAGTGGCTAGGATGTACCAGCCGATGCTCACACAATACCCCGCACAGATTGGTATGAAGAAGATTTCCAGCAGGATAAACTCGCCATCGTCGCTGTCGCCGTCGTACTCGGACGCATACCAGCAGTAGCCGTAGGAGCTGACTCGGCCTGTGCCTATCTGCCAGGCCACGATAGCAACAGCGATGCTGATGGCCCAGACTGCGACGTGGTAGACCGGGTTAAGCCACCTCGACGACCGGAACGGGTACTTGGTGGTGAAGTAGAAGTTGAATGCGAGCGCAAAGAAGTAGAGTTCGTGCGAGAGCAGCGCTAGCTGGACCACTGGGGCGGTGGTGCAGCAGGTGCCGTTGGTCGCGGACGTTTGGGCCAGCACGGTGCCGTGGAAGAGCATGCCCATGAGCGCCACCCACACGAGCAGCGACGAGTGCTGCTTGCGCACGGGCGGGAAGAGCAGGTACGTGGTGAGGATGAAGGCGAAACCTAGCAAAGACAGCGCGTTAACAGCCGTGGAGATGGCTACGGCGCCCTCGAACTCCGTCTCGAGCTGCACGTAGCTATCGTCGCTGCCATTAGCATTGGCACTGGCGTTGTCCAGCAGTCGACGACCGAACAGGTTGGTACTGTCGCTCGCGGTCGCCACACTCGAGGACGCCGACGAGTTCTGCGCCGTATCGGGGATGCACACCGCCATCAGCCGTCGCTGGCGCTGCTATTCGTCTCAAATCGATCGCTACAGAACTGTGCTTGTATCGGCCAAATGAATTGGTGAAAGCGTAAAGTTGGTCAGCAAGATTTGCAGCGTAGACGGGCCAGAGACGATTTTCAGCCAGTGATATCGCAAAATGTCCATTAGCTAACGCGAAGAAGTCCTAGCCCGCGCAATAGCGTGATGAGTGCGGTGACTCATTTAGACTTGGTCTCAGTATGATGATGCCTTCGATATTCGGTGTATCCGACCGGCGGGCAACTCCTGGAACTACATTCGAACTGTATCACTCAGGGCCCCTCGACTCGGAAGTCTCGCTGGACTCTAGACTCAGTCTACATGTAGAGTCCAGCTATCGGATAGCTGAGCTACATAGCGGAGCCGGACGAATCGCGCCCAAGACAAGGCTTGGCAGACGGGTGCCGCGGACATGGTGACGAGTCACTGACGATGCCAGCAGCGCTGAGTCAGAGACTACAACGACAGCAGCCCAACCTGTTTTGGTGGAAGTTCACTTGAGGCGCAGCCTCTGTGGGAGTAGCATCCCCCAAAGAACCCCGAACCGGACCTGCATAGATTCGCGCTGCATCGCCGTCAAATGTACCGACAGCGACTTCGGAGTAACGAGCAGAGGGCGTGTGCAATGCGCACCAACAAGGAAGGCGTGCCAACAAGGACAGGAGCGGACAACGCAACTGGGGCAACTTCAACTTGTCGACCACAGAATCTTTGTGGTGCACATCAAGTGTGTATGTGGCCCACACGGTATTATGTCATCCACATCCGTCACAAACAGCAAACAACACACAACAGAAACGTGCACCCGATCCCCCACAACAGCAAGCGAGCTGAGCATGAGCGCGCTAGTGACTGTGGCCACGTGCAACCTGAACCAGTGGGCACTGGACTTCGATGGCAACCTGGAACGCATCCTCGAGTCCATCCGTGTGTCCAAGGCACGCGGCGCGCGCTACCGTGTGGGCCCGGAGCTGGAGGTGTGCGGCTACGGCTGCGAGGACCATTTCCTGGAGCAGGACACATTCTACCACTGCTGGCAGTCGCTCGAGACGATCTTGCGCTCGGACGTGACCAACGACATCTTGTGCGATATCGGTATGCCCGTCATGCACAACGGCGTGCGCTACAACTGCCGCGTCTTCTGCCTGAACCAGCGCATCCTGTTCATCCGCCCCAAGCTCTTCCTGGCCGACGACGGCAACTACCGCGAGGCGCGCTGGTTCACCACGTGGAAGTCCAACCTAGAGACGGGCAAGTCACGCGGCCTCGACAAGTTCGTTCTGCCTGCCAGTCTGCAAAAACTCACGGGTGAGGTGCACGTGCCCTTCGGTTCCGGGGCCGTGTCCACGCTCGACACGTCGTGCGCGTCCGAGACCTGCGAGGAGCTCTTCACGCCCGACAGTCCGCACATCAACCTGAGTCTGGCGGGTGTGGAGATCATCGGCAACGGCTCGGGGTCGCACCACCAGCTGCGCAAGCTCGACCAACGCATGGACCTGATTCGTGGAGCTACCACCAAGAGCGGCGGCGTGTATGTGTACGCTAATCAACAGGGTTGCGATGGCGGCCGTCTGTACTTTGATGGCTGCGCTGTCATTGTGGTGAATGGTCAAGTGGTTGCGCAGGGCTCGCAGTTCTCGGTTAAGGACGTAGAGGTGGTCACTGCCACCGTGGATCTTGATGAAGTGCGGTCGTACCGCGGCTCCGTCAGCAGTCGTAGTGAGCAGGCAAGTTCGCTGGACACTGTGATTCCCAAGGTTGACGTCGCTTTCAGCTTGTGCCACGATGAGATGACGTTTATTCAGCCGACTCCTGCCATCGATGTGCACTATCATGAGCCTGAGGAGGAAATTGCGCTCGGCCCAGCGTGCTGGATGTGGGATTACCTGCGTCGAAGTGGAGGTAGCGGTTTCTTCTTGCCTCTTTCTGGCGGTGCGGACTCGTCGTCGGTGGCATGCATCGTCGGTGTGATGTGCCACCTCGTGGTTGATGCCGCCAACAATGGTGACGAACAGGTCATGAAGGACGTCCAACGGATTATGGGCACATCGGACCAAGAGTATCAGCTATTGACGCCTGCCGATCTGGCCTCGCACGTTCTCCACACTACCTACATGGGCACCACGAACAGCTCATCTGCCACCAAGAAGCGCGCTGCGACGCTCGCAAGCGAGATTGGGTCCTACCACCTCAACATGAGCATGGACACGATGGTGGATGCCGTTGTCAAGACTTTTTCGGTTCTGACAGGTAAGACGCCTCAGTACCTGTCTCGAGGAGGCACCTTGCAGGAAGACCTGGCGCTTCAGAACATTCAGGCGCGCCTTCGTATGGTGATGGCTTACCTTCTTGCCCAACTCTTGCCGTGGGTGCGCTCAAAGACCGGTTTCCTACTCGTGCTCAGTTCCGGCAACGTCGATGAAGCGTTACGTGGATACATGACGAAGTACGATTGCAGCAGTGGTGACTTGAACCCGATTGGTGCGGTGTCAAAGGGTGACCTGAAGAAACTTCTTCGTTGGGCTGCCGTCAAATACAACTACCCAGCGCTGCAGACTGTTGAGGAAGCTCCTCCGACGGCGGAGCTGCGTCCCACCGACGAGAATGCTGGAGAAGACGCTGACCATTCTCAGCTAGATGAGGAAGACATGGGCATGACGTATGATGAGCTAGGCTTTTTCGGTCGTCTGCGCAAGATTGATCGATGCGGCCCCTACTGGATGTTCCGCAAGCTCACGCACCTGTGGAGTCACCTGGCGCCCACTGTTGTGGCAACAAAGGTCAAGCGATTCTTCTTCTATTACTCTGTTAACCGCCACAAGATGACTACGCTGACTCCGTCCTACCACGCTGAGAACTACTCGCCTGATGACAATCGCTTCGACTTGCGCCCGTTCCTCTACAACTCGCGTTGGACTCGCCAGTTTAACTCCATCGATACGCTTGTCACGAAACTGGAGGAGAAGAAGGAGCAGTAATCCCGTCGTTCAGGTCAAAATTGCAGACTGCTTACTGGCTGCTGTGGCGATAGCGTCGTTGATGTCCTTGATATCGTCACCATCGATAACTAGACTTGCGATAGTTGGTAGCAGTGCTGTGTTGATCGGTGACTGCGGGTTAGAGATAATCTCCTTGATACTGTCCTGCCGGCAAAATGAGAATCCTCGAAACAAGTTGCTGTGTTCCTCGATAATTTCCTCGCACATCAGGTCTGAAGCTGGCATTTCCGTGAACTTCTTGTCAAAATTACTCGTGTCTGCTTCGTCAGAAACGCTAGGCACTTTTGGGGGAGGAACGCGAAGGGTTTCCATCTTCTCCCAGTCCACGGACTACATCATTGCACGAAGTGGTCATTTGTTAGCACTTCAATATGTACGTGTACTTCGAAATGAACCTCACAGATGCATGTATCATGCACCTTGAAAAACGGATGACGTTTTAGAGCCTGTACTCCCTTCACCACGAACATGGAGGACTTGCCGCCGCCAAGTCTTTTGCTCACATTACGTTCCAAAAGGGACTTGATTAATGAATGGGTTTCACCTGATAGCCATCGTGGCAATTGGAGCTGTTGCCACAGAAGCAGATACACAGTGCACAGTCAGCACATTTTCGCTCCACTCGCAACAAAGGGCAGTCTAACCTTGGCCGAGATAATTTTCTTGTGCAGGTCCGCTGGGTTTTTCGATCTGAATGGTGAGTTCCCAGTCAGCATTTCGTGCGCAAGAGCACCAAGTGACCACCAGTCTACAGCCTGTTCAAATAACGTCAGCTCCGGCAAGCACGCCTGTTTGCACTATACATATCTTACCGAGTCGTATCCCTTGCCGAGAAGCATCTCCGGGGCCATGTATTCTTTTGTCCCGCATACTGTCAATAATTCCTGTCCATCGACGTATTCTTTCGCCAACCCGAAGTCGGTCAGCTTGATGTGCCCTTCGGCTGAGATAAGAACGTTTTCAGGCTTTAAGTCGCTGATGAGGTTGAAAAAAGATTACGTAGAGTTAGGCCTTGCTGCCATTAGTGCACAACGCAAAATGTAGAAATCACGAACCGGTGAATGATGCCGTGTCCATGAAGATGCTCCAAAGCAAGAATCATTTCGGCTAGGTAGAAGCGCGTGGCGTCCTACCGAGAGATAGACGGGAGTCAACAGTGATCCCATAACAAACTGCAAAATGACGAATACCTCGGTAAAGGTGCCCTCCTCTTTCAGGTAGGAAAACAGCTCTCCTCCTGACTGGTACTCCATCACGAGGTAAACCTATGGATATCAGTCAGAATAATAATTTAGGATGATATGCACGCAACAGGTCAGCCACAACGCACATTACCTTTGATTCTGTTTGGAAAGCGTAATTCAGTCCGATCACAAAGGGGTGTCGAATCTGTCAGAGCGCCAATACGATGGTGGTAGGAGGTGAGATGACTAATAAGGATTGCGAGAGCCAACTCAACTAGCCACAACACGCGAGTTGCCGACCCAACCTTGGTCATGACATCGCGCTCAGTTTTCATGTAGTGCACGCTGTCCATATCAATGACGAACTGTTTACTGATGATCTACCCCACCCACAATTGAAAGTACAGCGTAAGATAACGGATCGTCACAGCGTGAACGGGACGTCATTCTGCGCACTGAAGTGTTGTTACACGTCAAATACCTTCATCGCGTGCACTGTTCCGGTGGTAGAGTGTCGCACCAGTAGCACCTACAAGCGGCAATAGCCAACCCAACAGTTCTCAAAACCTCCTACCAAACGTACACCCTGTGAAGTTTATCGTTCACCTTTCCAAATGCACCCTGTCCGATGACACTGAGCAGTTGAAAATCCGCCAGACTCGCAGTTTTCTTGTCGCCCGGCGTTCGGATCCTGCGCATCAAAAGATTCACCTGCCCATTATTAACCTATCCTTATAACACAACCTTCACGGTCTGCCACTACGCACGGCAACGTCTCCGGCTCGCCACCGAGATCCACAGGCTTCTTCCCAGTGCGAAAACATTCCTTGCACACTGGACGCGGCAGGTGTCGCTGTCCGCCGTGAAACCTGCTCAGATCGTCACAAAGCACACGGAAATCAGCCCTGTGATGACTGCTATCTTACGGCAGAAGATGGACAAGGTGTTCGCACTTGTTGAAGCCTTTGGTAACGCAGCAGGCGGCGCAGAGCGGCATCGTCCCAGGTTCAAGTGCCGCTCCTTTTGATGCAAGACATGCACGTTGTCTACAACTCCATTTTACCCAATCACGTCACTCTTGATCTTCTATTGGTTGAAAACCTGCTTCAACAACGGCAACTATTTTTACATGCACAGGTAATGTTAAGCTTTCTATCTATGGTGTGCCATGGCAACAGGGGGTGCCACGAGGCGAAACGTACAGCTTGACGCTAAAACGGAAACTCCGCGGGGCCGACAGTGCCACGACGGCAAGAAAAGCACTCCTCTTGTCGCTGGCTGTCAATTCCTGGACCAACAGGTCACTAGATGCACCACTGCTGAAAGATCAGGCCTGTCCACTGCCAACATGCCCGACCTCACATCGGTCCAACCCCTTCCGTCCCTGCCCGCGAAATCTCACCGAAGCAACACCCAAAATACGGCAAGCTCCAGTGCCAGCAAAGTCGCACCTTCGTCGCCCTATGGTATCACCCTCGAGGAGGTCCGAAAGATCAATCAGGACCAAATGACGGAGGCAAACCTTAAAGAACTGACGCGGATAGGAGGCGTAGCAGCGCTAGCGACCCTGCTGTGTGTGAACCTGGAGCACGGTTTGCCTCGAAGCGAGATCGACACAAACTTCAGGGTGCGGCGGGAATTATTCGGTTGCAACGTCTTCGTGGATGCGCCTATGAAGGGGTTATTTCGGCTTTTCATCGAGAGCTTACAAGATACTACGCTGATCATCTTGATCATCGCTGCGATCGCTTCGATGGTCACAGGGTACATGGAGCATCCGGAAACGGGTTGGAGTGAGGGAGTCGCGATTCTTTTCGGTGTGGTGCTTGTGGCAGTAGTGACGTCGATCAATAACTACACCAAAGAAAAGCAATTCCGCGCGCTGAGTGCAAAGAACGATGACGTGCTGGTAAAGGTGGTCCGAGACAGCAAACCTGACCAGGTTCCAGTGGGAGAAATATCGGTCGGTGAGGTGATCATCCTCGAAACGGGTGACAAGGTACCGGCGGATGCAGTGCTGATTAACGGGAGCGACCTCAAATGTAACGAGTCGAGTCTTACAGGTGAGCCCGACGATGTGAGCAAGGTTGCCCAAAAGGACCCCTTCCTGCTCTCAAGTTGTCTTGTAGCTAGCGGTCGTGGTGAGTGTCTTGTAATCGCAGTCGGTGCTGAGAGTCGATGGGGAAAAATTAAGTCCAAGCTCGTTCGTGAGCAGAAAGCCACACCGCTCATGGAGAAGCTGGAAGAAATGGCCAAACATATCGGATATGTGGGTATATCATTCTCCATGGCTACGATCTTGGCAATGATCGTTATTTACTCTACCTCAGATGACAAGAAACTGGAATATTCCTGGCCGTCATACATTTTGCACACCTTTTTGATCGGTGTTACGATCATTGTCGTTGCGATCCCGGAAGGCCTACCACTAGCCGTGACGATATCGCTGTCATACTCCACCAAAAAAATGCTGCGTGACAACAACCTAATCCGTGTATTGTCCGCCTGCGAAACGATGGGCAATGTCACAAGCATTTGCTCCGACAAGACAGGAACTCTCACTGAAAACAAGATGACTGTTGTGCAAGGGTGGGTCCTAGGTAAACTTTTCAAGGATGAGTTTACAAATGCAAGTCGAGCACAGTTTCCAGTGGATTCAAAAGCACTCGAAGAGCTTGCAGCTAATATTGCTGTAAATACCAGTGCGTATCTCAAAGATGTCGATGGTACTCCCCAAGTACAGGGAAACAAGACCGAGGGTGCTGTTCTATTGTGGATGAACAAGCTCAATTTCCCCATTATGGACATCCGCAGAGAAAATTTTCAAATTGCACGCGGCGACAGACTGTTTCCATTTTCATCGGAGAAAAAGTCGATGGCTGCAGTTGTCAAACGCATCGACGGGAGCTGTCGCTTGTACTCAAAGGGAGCCGCGGAGGTGATTTTAACGCGAGCAACCAAGTATATTGACATTAATGGTCATGTTCAGGAGTTGACCTCCAAGAAGCGCGACGAGTTGAATCGCGTCATTAGGCTAATGGCTGAGTCTGCGCTCCGAACAATTTGCGTTGGTCATCGAGACTTTGCAAATGGAGAGCTACCAATGGACTTGCAATCTCTACCAGATGCACCAGACCAGGAGCTAGTGGTGAACGCCATATTTGGTATCCAGGACCCTCTCCGACCTGATGTCACTGATGCCATTAGGGATTGCAAGCGCGCAGGTATTATGGTACGCATGGTCACAGGTGACAATATCCACACAGCATCAGCAATTGCCAAGCAGTGTGGCATTATGACCGAAGATGGTGTTGCACTCGAAGGCCCAGTATTTCGAGCAATGAGCGTGGAAGAGGTGAGCAAACTCATTCCCCGTCTCCAAGTGTTAGCACGATCCTCCCCAGACGACAAGTTCCGCCTCGTGAATTTATTGAAAGACCGATCGGAGGTGGTGGGTGTGACCGGTGATGGTACGAATGACGCACCGGCGTTACGGACAGCAGACGTTGGTATGGCGATGGGAATTACCGGCACCGACCTAGCCAAAGAAGCATCAGACATCATTATTATGGATGACAAGTTTTCATCTATCCGGAAGGCGGTATTGTGGGGGCGTTGTGTCTACGACAACATTCGCAAGTTCCTGCAGTTCCAGCTTACTGTTAACATCGTGGCATTAGTGGTCACCTTCGTCAGTGCTGTAACAGGAAAGGAGCCACCGTTAAACTCGGTTATGATGCTCTGGATCAATCTTATCATGGATACTATGGGAGCGCTGGCACTTGGAACAGAAGCCCCCACGGAGTCGCTGCTGGATCGCCGACCATATAAAAAGACTGCAAAGCTCTTGGGAAGATGCATGCTGAAGAACATTGTTGTGCAGTCGATTTTTCAGTTGCTGTTGATATTTCTTCTCCTTGCTTACGGCGCGGAGAAATTTGGTTATCACGATGGTAACGAATGCATCAAATGGGACTATTCTGTGAAGTCGAGTTTTCCTACCCTCAGTAGTGATACCTGCATCACGGCAAGCGGAGCCACTTGCTGGAGTTTGTCTTGCGAAGACTATGGAAAGAACTCGACCGTGCTCGACTACCCCGTCGAATGTCTGGACGACAGCTGCTCAGCCTACGACTATCGACATTACACGATCATCTTCAACACCTTCGTCTTTTGTCAACTCTTTAACGAGTTCAATGCGCGAAGAACGAACAACGACTGGCGCGTTTTCAATGGTTTAGTGGCCAACCCGCTCTTCATGATAATAATTGTAGTCACGCTATTAGTCCAAGTGCTGCTGGCCGAGTTCGGGGGCGACTTCATCAAAACGAGCGGCATCTCATTTACGCACTGGCTTGTCTGTATCGGCTTAGGGGCCCTCTCGCTTCCTGTTGGTACGAATCAGCCTTTGTATTTATTATTCATTTAGGTTGCACTCACCCACGTTTCTCACTCTGTTCTTTAAACTCGCAGGTGTATTAATGCGCTTGATCCCCGTGACTGAATCCCCAGATGCATTCGCGAATCCAAATGGCATCTCGCAGTGACCTGCCGCTTGGTAATCCACCCTTTGCAATCAACCATAACCTACCACAAAGCACAAACCCACGCCCAGTGTTGAAGTGACTTACATGTCAACACTTCAATGGTTCTCGCAGGTCGCAGCGAGGGAGCTTCGCACAAAGAAGCCGAGATGCGCAGTGGTTGTTCGAGGAAGCAAATGCCACACCAGGAAAGGTGACGGCAAGATGACGAGCGATGTAGTTTATTTCAAAAATATTAGTATACCCGATCAACACATAAGCGCGTACCAATCGTTTGTGAGGACTACAGGAAAGCCCTCAGACCATTGCTGGGAGCTCCTTGTCGTTGCTGGCTCGAGTTTTCGTCATTTTCGTCTTGAGTTGAAGCGCGATTTAGTGGTACATTTTCCTTGCCTTCATCTGTAATACAGGCAGTTCTCTCCGATTTGACATAGAAGAACATATAGCACGACTCTTGGCTCCGGTATGATTGCAGTGCGTAGTCTTCCGAAATCTGAAGGTGCAGAAAATCGTGAGTTTTGTATCGTAAAGCCGTTGCTGACTGAGGAGATAACAAGGGCGTACCATAGACTCATGAGTATCATTTCGGCGGATCCACTGACCGTCAGCATCGCATACATCAGCAACATAGTGTCCCTCGTCTATGCTCTTACCAAGGTGATGTATGACACTCTGCGTCACACGTAAGCACAAATTAGCACAGTATAAAAGTTGTTGATCATGCAGAGCAGTACGTACTTTCAGCACATATCGCGATTCACTCCCCGATGGAGCAGTGTTGTTGATCGAATGCGTCGGATCAATCACGGCAGGGGGTACAATCGGGTCGCATCGCTTGAACAAAGCACCAGTATGAGGATTTACCTCAAAGCGCTTCAGGTGCAAAACGAGAATCGACGGCAACGACTTGACCTGGTACGCCGACTCCGCCTCCTTCCCGTCTTTGCACTTCTCGCAAGTCAACTCCAGCACCTCCGTTTCAAATTGTTTCTGAATCAGAATTTCCAACTCAATCGGTGGTGGTCGTGCTAGCCAACCAGGTGCAGGAGTCGATGGCGACAACGCAGATTTCATCCCTGTGTCCGTGATTTTCGTAGGAGAATTTGCAGGTACCTCGCTCTCCATAAACTTCTCCCGATAACTGCAGGACGCTTTCGGGCAGCAATAGTAGCGTTCATTACCCTCCCCCGTTGGCAACGGGGTAACATTGCAGAAGCACTGTCGTTCAGGCGATGGTGGTGCCTGAGGTTCCTGCTCCGCCGTGGGCTCCTGTTCTGGGACGGGGTAGTAAGGTAGATCCAAAGAGAAATCGTAAAATGTTTCGGCCTGCTTCCGACTGTACCCACAATTTCGGCAGGTCAAGGTGCGGTTCAACTCCGCCCGAAAGCACTTCGCTGGCGGCAGCTGACAAATGAGATCCAGCTCTGCGTCAGCCGACTTATTCTCTTTCTCCTGCTGGTTTTCGCGCGCCTTAGGGCCGTTGCGGAAGAAACTCAAAAGACTGCTCCTCTGTTCTTGAGGGGATGACTTGGCCTCATCCTGAATCTTCTTCGTAACTTCATGAACCATTTGCACAAGCTCGTTTTCGTATTCTGTCACTAGGTTCAGCAAAAATTCGTGAGCGTCTTGCTGAAAGTGGCTGGAACAACAATCATAGTAAACCCAAATGCGGTCAGGATAAGCAAAACGCCAAATGAACGACTAGATAACCAGCACTTACGTTGCGAAGATGGAGTTCTTCTTTCCCATCACATTCTTGAGTGGCTCCGAGTTTATCGACGTATCACTGCCGTTGATAACCAGTTGGAGTAACTGGCTCAAGGCGTACTGCAGCGGGAGATGCTTAGTGTCGCCGCTGGTCCGCCAGTTGTCGAAAATAGTCTTGAGTTGCTCCATTGTCTTGATCTTGACACTCGGCTGGGGCTGTTTCCGTATGACCTTCAGCAGATTTTCTTCTTCTTGAACAGCACTCACAAACTCAGGAAGAGCTGCTAGTGCCTGCACAATTGCGTTCATGTAGCAGTAGTTCCCCAAGTTCAGCAAACCGTGCGTACTCCTTTGAGTTCCACCTGACGGTGAATCACCTGCACTTGGATTAGATGCATCAGTTTGTTCCGTCTCCTCCGTAGCAGCAGACTCCATCGACACGTCCAATGCTCGAGCTGTCCTATCATGAGGAGAACTACTGGGTGGGCTCGTCTTGAAGAAGTGCGAGGTGATTTTCTTTTGTGACTCCGCTTCGGGCTCCTTGCCACCGGATTCATCATCCAGCATCAACTGGAGAGAGCGCACTCGCTTGTTTATCGAGCCCGTAATCGATTTCCGGCGAGAATTCTCACCAGAGCTACCACCAGAACCCTCCACTTTCTCTGTGCTTCGGTTCTCCGGCGTATGGCTGCTGTGTCTTTTTAAATCTGGCGGGGTCGGTCCACTTCGCAGCTTCAGTGATCGAGCCGGACTCAGCCATTCACGTGCTGGAGATCGCGAAGACGGCGACTTTGAGCACCCTAGTCTACGTGACGGACTCTGCGAGAGACGCGCTTTCTTGCGAAATGGGGAGCGGAACGGTGACCTCAACGGAGAGGTCAGAGATGACGTCGACCCCTTCGTAGTCACCGGTAGCGGCGGTGGGAGTGTCAGTTGCAGCGTCCGTTGTGGCGTTCCAATGTCAGCCAGAGGACTGCGTTTGGGTGTCATGGGTGGCTTCTTGGCGGGGCTCTTGAGCAGCGGAGAGGGGCTCTGTATGGGGCTCTTGAGCGTGTTGACGGGCGTGAAGCCCATGACTTGGCTCAGCTGCTTGCGGATCTTACGCTTCTTCTTGCGAATCTCAACGCCCGTTTTGCCGTCCACCTGGTCCTTCAACTCTGCGTAGAACTGCTTGCCGACAGCATCCAGCGCCACAGTGAACACGAAGCGCCGCTTGCCGTTCTCCACGCGCACAGTGCGAGTAGGTGCTGAGTCCAGCGTCGAGTCTTTGTGGGACAAGACGCCCTTGCCCACCCACAACATGGTGTCGTCACTCACTAGACGCGCGTTGCCGACCTCTTTGCGCAGCACCAGGTCGGTCTGGAGCGTGCTGCGGTCGATCTCTCCGTCGTCGCGTGTGACCTCCAGCACCACATTTTTCACGCACTGGGTGGAGAAGAGGACGAACAAACAACAAGGAAGTTAGAGCTGGAGGACGACTGTGACAGAGTCTGCTGGTATGTACGCGCACTCACCTGGATTGGAAGGTCCGCCATGGCCAGTGTCGTGCACAGGTGGAACACAGCGAAGTCAGAAGTGCTGAGGTTTTGGCGGCAAAGAGGAGGATGAGCATCACATGATCTGCACCAATCAGATCTCTAATTTTCCAGCGTTTTGACCAATCACATTTTCCCAAGAACCGAGACCTCACTTCAAACTTGTTCAATTTCAAAACTTGCGGTGACTACTAAACTTACGGCAAAACATCCATAACATCGGCGACACCTTCGTCTTCGACTGGAGGCAGGTGGCTTCATGTCTGCAGTGAACTAAAAGACGACGTGTTCCGCCTTGACCTTTGAGACTCTGCCAGCTCCGTGGCCACGGCAGAATCCTCCTCCTTGGCTGCTCTTGGTGCATCCTTCCGCACGGCACCTCTTTCCGCCTGAAACAATCGTAATCAACTTTCGAGGCAAATGGTATACCAAATATGGCTCACACACCGCGTACCTCCGTGACTTTTGCAGAGTCCGCGCGACTGGGCGGAGTTCTTGCATCCTTCAGTGGCGCACCGCTTGCCTAATTCATACGCCGACCGAAACAACGTTTAGCCAGAACGGACCAGGTCTCAATAGATAGTGGCGATCGGAACGTACCTCCACCGTGCGCGATACAGAATCCCCCACCTTGATCACTGCGGGCGCACCCTGGATGGGTGCACCGCTTTCCGCCGCCATGACGTTTGCACAGTCCTCTCGAGCGAGCACCTTTCGTGCAGCCGGGGATCATGCAGTCCTTCGACTTTCTAGCCGACTTACACTGTCGTCGAGATGAGGCTGGGGTGTTCGCACGCGTTGAGTGGCCGTTCCATGAAGTGCGCTTGTGTCGATTAGTAGTCTTGATTTGTTGCGGTTGCGGTGCATCGAACGTGAGAGATCGGCTGGCAGAACGACTTGGTGGCCTTTCCGAACTGCATTTCGTGACCGAGCTATTGCGCCTGGTTGGTCTCTCCTTTTCTAACTGGTGTTCAGCAATCGGAAGGTTGTTATGAGGATAGTATACTTCGTTGTGCTCCGTCAGCGGCTGCTGGCGAGGGAACTTCTCGCGTAGGCCGGGACGCCGCGGCACATTGCCTACATTGAATCAAAAAGACAGAGACAAGATGACGTTAGATAGAAGTTGGTACATGCTAGTGTAGGCTTTGATATGCGTACGCTGAGGCTGCGCAATAGGCTTCAATATCGTCGAGCGCTCCGCAGAGAGAGTGTTCAGTGATGGTAATTTTGGTATCGCCGGACTGTCGATAAATTCTGCGCCTGTGAGCTCCAGCTCTTGATTGCCTTCCATCCGGCACTGTCTCTCAATGCACGCCTCGACATCGGGACTGACGTAATCCAAACACTCGGTCTGCTCAAGTAACTCGACCCACTCGAGTAGGTCGAGCCTTCCACAGCACCAAAACAAAAACGAGCAAGGTCGTACGAAATCAGTAGCATAGAACATCAGTTGCATCCTGTTTGACAAGTATTTCGTACCGGCGCTCGTTGAAAAGTGGAGCCGCTGCCTGAGGAACGACAGGCTGGTCCAGAGGAATTGGGATCCACGGGAAAAAGTTGTTGTGACCACTTGGGGTCATTCCGGTCCTAGTCTGCAATGAGTCACCGCGCTGCTGGGTCTCCAGCACGCTAGTTATCATCTCACGTTTGACACTAGCAGTTAGTGCGGACGAATGAGTTTCTTGGCGCTTCTTATTTGTCTCCTCCATTGTCCGTGGCGGCTGCAGTCCTGGCTAGGATGGGTCGGGCACGTCGGGAGCGCAGTCTCTGGGTCTGTCTTCTCAAGCGGAAAACTCAAAGTGAGACCGCACACCTCGCAAGTTCGCGGCCTTCATCCCCAACCTTATTCACCAGCCGAGAAAGGACGCTCCTCACTCAGGCACACGGTTCTTTCGAGTCTTCGCGACGTCTTTTCTCGAGGTTGCTGCTGTTCTCTCAGCTCAACGAAGACGCACGCTTGCATTACGATGGAACAGGTGAGAACGAGTGACAAGAGCGATGGAGGAAGGGCGGCATGTTTCCGATCTGTATGTACGTGAACCTCCCGGCGCAGACAACGAGTCGAACAGCGCGGCGTGTGGCTTGGGGCAGCTTGGCTCACTGCACCCGGTACTTTCTGAGGAGTGATGGTCGCCGGATGTTGAAGTTGTGTTAGCCACACCAACTTGTAGTGTGGACGGCGACTGGTCGAAGTGTTCATACTGAAGTACTAGTATTCAACCTCTGCTGCAAGCATGAAGCGAATAAATCGATGCGGTAGACTCCTGCAGTGCTGTCTCGCATTCTTGGTGCTTGGTCTGGTTGTGGCTCGTGCTGCTGGTGACGGTGAGAATCCATGTTTTCTTTGACCTGGACCTTTTTTCAGCTTGGTAAATCAAACTCGTGTTGCGTGGGTAGCTGGGACCTTTGCCTTTGATGCACTAAACTACACGTTCCAGGAGGATGCCGGCACAGTTCAAGTGAAGATTGTTCGAACGGGGGGAGCAAATGGGAGTGTTGTCGTTGGATATGGACTTGCAAGACCCATGGACGCAACGGCGACGGTCAACAAGAATTTCAAATTGACGGATTCCGTGTATGAAGTGAATTTTGATGAAAACCAGTTGAAAGGTTACATTTCTATTGAGCTCATTAACGACGCAGAGTACGAGGCGAATGAGTTCTTCTACCTCGAGATAACAAGTGTGAACTCTTTGGCGATTATTGGTGCAATTCAAACCACGGCTGTGTTCATTGCAGATGATGGCGATGCTGGCGAATTCAATTTTGCAGTCCCACATATATTCTGCCGAGAAGACAGTGGGAATGCAGTTGTATCTATCGAGCGTAGCATTGGGTTTTCGTCTGCATCCTACGTCCCAGTCGCTCTTGTGGTTACTACAGTAAGTGATGCCAGCAACGCCACAAGTGGCAGCAGTAAAGCCTTCGACTATTTAAGTACCTCGCAGGAGCTTACTTGGGCGACCAACGAAGTGAGTAAAACATTTGCCGTAAAGGTATTCAATAACATCAAGTATCAACCAGATTCAAGAGCGATCAAGGTTCGTTTAGCGCTTGTCCAAGGCGGTGCGACCATCGGAACGAAGTCAGATATGTGGATCTACATTATTGATGATCGTGATGCTGGAACCTTATCGTTTGCTTTGCCCCATTACGAAGTCCTTGAAAACGGGGGCAAAATCACGGTAAATGTTACACGCTCAGGTATCTCCGATCCCACCAACGTGAACACTTATACCGACGGTGAGGTGACAGTTGATATTGCAACGTATAGCGGAACGATTTTGCCGGGGAAATCCAGATACGACGTGGACTACGACTATGGCGTTGTTGAGGCCCGAGGTTGTACTCACATCAGTCCGTGCACTGCAGGGGAATCAGTTGCGTATACACCCGTCAAAACAACAATGCTCACATTTGCAGACAAGGAAGCGTGGAAAACTATTGACATATCGATTATTGACAACGACCTTTTCCAGGCACCTGACCTAGTATTTAAGGTGGTCCTGCAAAATGTGGCTAAAGGGGCTCACCTAGGAGTAGACTATGAACATCCTGTGGAATGGAGCTGTTACCACGACGAATTCTTGGCCCTCGAGACCCACGTGGATCAATTGCTGGATAATGTAGGCACGATTGTAACAATTCAAGATGATGCTGACCCCGCCGTGATCATATCGAAAGCGAGTCTGTCGATATCTGAAATCGGCCAAACGGATACTTTTCGCATTCGTCTCAATTCGCGGCCAACTTCCGACGTCACTGTTGATTTGAGTGTATCAGCTGCAGAGCTGAAGCTATCTCTATTGTCCCTAACTTTTTCGTCTGCGAATTGGAATAATTATCAAGCTATCACCGTCGAATCAGTTCCAGATAACTTTGCCGATGGGGTTCATAGCAGTACTATCACGATCGCTGTCTCTAGCAATGTCCCACCTTACAATACTCCCTTCAAGACTGCAGTAGGGTCTACCAGGTGCACTCTTGCGGTTGCTATATACACACAACAGTGGGGGACGTACGATACAGGAAATGCCGAGCACGCCTTTCCCTGGGCGGAAAGTGACGGTGTATTGACATCTCCCGCGCAGCAATCGTCGATTAAAGCATTTATTTTTGATGATGATCAACCTGTACTCGGTATTGTTCCTGAGATTGTTCGTCATCAGCAAACTGGTAGCAAGCCGCGAGATTTCGTGTCAGTTAGAGAAAATGGCCACGATGCATCCGTTCAAATTACGCTTTTGAGTGAGCCACGCGCAGACGTGGACATCTCGTTTGTGGTAGATGCGGATTCTCAACTCCGAATTGTTCCTGAGGTGATTCACTTTACACCTTCTATGTGGGCGGATGCCCAGTACATCAAAGTCTCAGCAGTCACCACCACAAGTGTGAATACTTCAAACGAGATGCAGTACTCGAAAGTATTAGTCTATTCTGCCAGTAGCGATGACGCGATGTACAATCAACGTAACCAGCCAGTGAGCACATTGTTTGTACAACGATTTGCTGCAGCCGGAGTGCTATTGGATTCATCTCGTGCAACTACTCGAGAAAATGGTGGGGATGGCGCTATTGTAGCATATGACCTACGGTTGGATAGTGAGCCTATGTACTGGGAGCCTGAAGAAGGCGATTACGAGCCATATGACCTTACACTTGGACCCACCGCAGACACTACTCTCGATTTTACCGCAGACTCGCAAGGGACTTTTGGAGCCGCCGCCTCACTTGTGACGGCAGGAAATTCGTCGCAGAGCACAGTTGAAAAGACAGTGAAGTCCGTCGCGGTAGTTCGATTTGATACCTACCCGGTGATTCAAACAAAAACAGGTAGTTCACAAGTTGGATTGGGAATTCTTCGATTGTTTCGCTTGTCTGGAGGTGAGAATGGTGGGCTTGGAGGAATTATTGTGGGTGTTACCATTGCTGAAATGGAAATATCGGACTCGTGGGATGAAGCTTTGCTTCAAACACAGTGCATCGAAGTTAATTCTAAGCTGGTTCCTGAATGCTCTTTGGCTGAGAATGGATCTGTCGTGCCATCGATTTTTCCGGGGACGACGACATTTGAGGACTTTAGTGTGCATACAGACGGAGAAATACTCGTTAATCAGAGTAGAGGGATCGATCCGAATACCAACGAGTTTGTCCCGTCGTCAGGATGGATTGAAATTGATGTCACTGCTGCTGTGAATCGCGTTTTGGCGCAACAGCGAAATAATTCCTCGACTTCTAGAAGCATTTCGTTCCTAGTTTATTCGCGACCAATTGCCTCTTTCGTGTACGATGGAGTAGATGAAGTGATTTTTGCATCAAAAGAACACAGTGACAGCACCTTACGCCCACAACTAAAACTAACAGCGTCTGGTAGGGTGAACCTTGCCCTGTACGGTACAGCTTCTCAGAGCCAGCAAGGAAATGCCGATGCTGCTATAGATGGCGAGACTAATTCAGACTCCGGCGTTGCCTCTACTTACGCTATGTCACGGACTGTGGACACGTACCCGTGGTGGCAGGTCGACTTGAACAGCGTTCGACGTATTGAGGACATCGTGATTACCATCAAGAAAATGGCCCCACCTGCTGACTTAGTAGCTGATCAACTCACAACAACTTTTTGTGTTTTTCTATCTGACGCTTTATTCCCTGAAAGCAACAACGAAACTGAGGACTTTCTATTCGCAAAAGATAATTCGCTGTATTTGCGCGAATTTGAAGTTGTATCCCGGTCGTTTGACGCATCAGAAGCAGAAACGATCACCTACCGGTGGCGTGTGAATGGAGAAACTAATGGTTACTATGGTGAGGACCGGTTCGTTGCCGATTACGCAACATCTACTGAAGCGCGATATTTGCGACTACAAATTAAAGGCGAGAACAGCATTCTCTTGAATGAAGTGGAGGTTTACCAGCAGGCGTTTGCGAGTAGTAGAATATCGATAGGAGGTTACATGCCTAGCGTGGCATTTGCTCGAGCTGAGCAGAACCAAATCGAATTTTCAATTCCCTCAATGCAAGGTGCAGATGCTTCACCATGCGATGCCAAAACTAGGATCTGTCGGCATGAGCTATTATTTACATCGGGCAATTGGCGAGAGACCCAGCAGATACAAGTGCAGGCCATAGATGACAAGGTCGCAATCGGTAATCGTGAAGTGATGATAACACATACAGCCGAGTCGCTAGATACCGATTACACCGGGGGGTTGTTTTGTGACGGGTCTCAGTCGACCTGCAATCAGCATCTATTCAACGAATCAAGCGTCAAGAAACTCCTTATACTAGAGGATGACGAGAACAAAGTCATACTTTCTAAGTCGGAATTTATCGTGACTGAAGGCAGCAACGTTTATCCTAATGCCTCCTCATTTTATAAGCTGTCGGGGCTTCAGGCACGATATTTGCGCTGCAGTAATGATCCTGATATGATTATTGACCTCCAGACCAAGTCCAAAGCAGCCTGCGCAGTTTCGTTTAGCGGGATATCAAGTGCACACTGGGAAACTTGCATTACCAACAGCACTGCACTTCCTCTGGAGTCTGGTAGTGCGTGGATAATGGCTGGGTTT
Source organism: Phytophthora podocarpi (assembly GCA_001314375.1). Classification (NCBI taxonomy): domain Eukaryota; phylum Oomycota; class Peronosporomycetes; order Peronosporales; family Peronosporaceae; genus Phytophthora; species Phytophthora podocarpi. The sequence continues at coordinate 138,880 of LGSN01000007.1, forward strand.
GAGTCGGCAACGAACTTGTCCACCTTATCATTGGTAATCGCAGCCTTGACAGGAACGAAATATACCCGTCAGATCACTCTGTGGGGTAATCCTAATAATGCGGTCACTAGCACAGGGACAGATATTCTGGATATCACCCAGGATTGGACTGAAATGGCATCGGGCCAAGTATCTATGAAATCCGGCGGCACTCAAACCATATTGATGAATGATCTCTCGCTCTTCAAGCTACAAAGCCTTTTGATCGTGTTTGATAAATCTTATGATTCCAATAATCGCTGTCTTCTCGCGCCACAAGTCACAATGACTGGATATACGTCCGTACCGTTTCCTCTTTCTGTCAGAGGTGATCTTACCAGTCCAGACAGCGTGCCGCCAGCGGTGAGCCACTTGTCACGAATGCATCTTTATGGTACACCGGACAGCGTGGCAATAAGTTTGTCAAGTGAACCGCTTGCTGATACTTTTGTATCTGTGCTGGTGGAAGCCGGAAATGCCGATGTTTCAGCATTCGACGCAACTAATGCATCCAGCGGCTCGGGTTCACTGGCAGATCTACTAGGTGCAAAATATGAATTAGGTGACATTCGACAATACCGAATGCCAACCGCACTACGATTCACTCCAGAAAACTGGGATGTTCCTCAACAATTTACCTTTTTGGTAGTAGATGACAACACATATCTCGGAAACCGCACGCTCTCAATGCATGTGAGCTCATCGTCAACAGATACTGAAGACTTCGTTGTTCCTTCTCAAACAATCGGAACCAACGCGATTTCACGCTCCAACGCGCAGCTTTTCGCATCTCTCTCTTATTCAAGCGCAGATTTTGTAGTTCGTGATCATCAAGATGATGCATGGCCATTCCATATTGCAGCAAAATGGCACTCTGATTCGGGATCGATTCAAGTGACTGTCGTAGATGATGATCTACCTGGTGTTACCATCTCAACTAGCGAGGTTATCGAATCAGAAAGCAGCGCGAAGGCGAACTACTCGGTCTCACTCGACTCGGCTCCACTTCAGGATGTCGTTATCAAGATTTCATATGAAAAAGACGCTAGTTTATTCTCTGCTTCGCCACTGGAATTGACTTTCACCCGATTAAATTGGTATCAGCCTCAATGGATTGACATTTATCCAGTTGCGAACGATATTTACGACGGGGCATATCCGTTCACCTTGAACTATGAAAGGTTTGTTCCGAAGACAAAACAACCTGTCCTGCTCCACCAGGTAACCAGTACGGATGACAAGTACAACGGGTTGCTAGTTGGTACCAACGAGAATGATTCTTCGATAGCATACGTTGCAAACCAGGGCGTTCGTATCGTCATTGAAGATGACGATACTGGTTGCGAAAAGGAGTATGAATGTCTGAACGGTGGCGAGTGTCTTAAAAGCTCGACGGGCAATGTGTGCTGGTGTCCTCCAACATTTGGAATGAAAAACTGTTCCCTGGTATGCGAACGAGAAAGTGAGTGCGCTTTTGATCGGATTTTATTTAACATTAGATGTTTTGAAGGCGAAGACTCGGCAGTATGCGGCTCGACCTTCTCTGCAAAAGCTTTGACATCGGTGCTTTATCGAATGCTGACGACAAAAGCTTTCACTGCATTAAATGGCCAAGTGTACCCTCAGCTCTCACTGAGTCCAATATCGGAAGCTATGTACGTCGTCAATAATTCGAGATCATCGTGCGTTGATGGCTCAGAAGGCTGCATCTCCGTGTCCGTCGATTTCATGAGACCAAATCTAGATGACACTTCCGTAATGAACAAATTGTTTGCATACCAAGAGGCTGGATCACTCAAGACATCGCCGATGCATATCGAGTTGATGACGTCGGATCCGCAGTACGTCGAAAGCAGTAGTGCAATGATCGGAATGTGGATTTTTGTTAGTTTTTGCGGGGTCGCCCTGACAGGTGCAGGGGGTTTGTTCACTGCACGAGCGATCCATGCCAAAACCAGTCACGTGATTCCCGATAACGATTTTCCTGGCGAGGATACAGAACTTTTAGCGGTTGGAGACACGTCACCCCGTGGAGGCGAAGTACTCCCATCTCCAATCAGCACGTAGACCTGGGTATTGGCAGGATTCACCATGTCGATTTCGACGGCAAAACCGAGCAGAACAATTGTGAAACAGCGCTCGTTCTTCTTGGGATCAGTCTTGATCACTGTTCAGCCAGAGAATTGAATCTGAGAAGCTGCTGGCTTGGAGAAGAAGACATTCAGCACAACTCCTGCATTCTGCTCAATTTACCAGCGTACGGCCGAGTTTGCGCAAAAAGATAATTCAGCTTCTGCTAGTGTGTGGATACAGATTCGAGTGGGAGAGTTTAGCAGAGCGCATAGGAATCGGTGGGCACTAATTCCGTGTCGCCTTGCTCCTCGACAAATCTGCTCCACCAAAATGCACTCAACAGTTCTGACTTGAACTTCACAATGGAAACTGCACTGGCTAGCAACAATAACTATATGCACTAAAGCAATTGAATACAATGCTACAGTATCAAGAATCTTGATTCAAGACTCTTGACCATGAGCCATACACTTAGCAGTTTCCCGTGATTCCTAGGCTCGACAGCGTCACAGGTGAGAGACCAACCCAGCTACGCATCGCGTTCACGACAGACAAGTCGCGATGCACACGAGTGTACTTGCCTCCAGCAAAGCCCTCAACCGTGTAGCCGCACGACCCAGCACGGAACGCTTTTGCATACGGTACACTGGTAGTGCACTTCTGACCTTGAGAAGAGTCAAACCCGCTGCAGTCCGAGTAACCATCAGGGAAGCCAGCAGCACCGTTTGAAAACCACGTGTACGAGCTCAACACGACCTTAATCTGCCAGTCGGCGTCGGTGCGAGAGAACAACTTGACCTCGAAAGAACGGTGTTTAGCGACATCCTTATCTTTGATAAGCACGGATCCGGCATCGCCCATATCGCGGGAGGACGAACCCTCGTTTTACTGGTCGTGGTCATCATTCTGAATGACGAAGCGAGACGCAGGAAAAATCCAGGAACTGCACATTGGGAACTCTTTGGGGTAGTCCGACGACCAGATCTTAAGCTTAGCGATGTCAGTGGCGGAGATGCCGTTGGCGGCGTACTGCGCGTCCAGGCCCTTGTAAAAATTGTAGCCTGAGTCAGCATTGCATGCCAGAAGACTTCCCTCACCGCCCAAGATCACTTCGCCCCACGAGATAAAGTCGTCCGGAAGACTGCCGCCCATGTATTTGCTCAGGAGTCCGTAGATCGCACCCGCATCAACAGGCCCAATGTGCTTCAGCGCATCTAACCGAAGTCCGCTGAAGCCGATGCCAAGAAGATCGACAAAGTATTGCGCGATCCGCTCACGAACGTAAGGTTTCTTCGTGTTCAGGTCCGTAAGCCCAGTAAGCCATCCCGTTTCAAGTTGAAGTGGATCGGTCTACGAACTCATTGTGCGTTCGCAATGAAAGTCTGTCGGTCCGTACGGAACAGCCGGAAACTCAAGCGCTGGTCGAGCGTTCGTGTCAGCATTCACACCGTAGGTATAGCTGTGTGTATAGTATGGAGAGTTCTTGGAGCTGGACTTCGCACCCCACGAGACACAGGATCCGCCACTGCTATAGCGGTGCGAGAGCACATCGTTGCCTCCACCGGACATGTGGTTCACCACGGCGTCAGCATACACCCGAACTCCATTGGCCCGGCAAGTTTGGATCATGGCCCTTAACTGTTTTCTCGTCCCGAGACGCGAGTACAAGCGGTAGCTTACGGGCTGGTACACGAAATACCATGGGTTGCGCTGTCCGCTTGAGGCCACGCATCCGTCAGGACGGATTCCTGCGGAGGGTTAATTTTCACTCCCATGTAGCCCGCTTTGCCCAGGAAGTCGGTACATTCCTGAGCAATGTCGTCGTACGGCCGTCCGAACAAGTCCACAATGGCTCCCTTTTGACCTCCCTTCATGCCGCTAGGTTGCGATACAGTGTTGTTTTGCCAGACGAAATTGACGGGATCAAGCTCCAATTTCCATGAATCACTCCCATCGGTGCAAGTAGCAACGATGATGAGGTCGTCTTTCAATGAATTCGTGACTCCATACGTCGGGGTCGTCGACTTGACACCATTGAAGGTGTACGAACAGGTCGCTGAAGCAACACGGAGATACGTGCGAACAGTGACAGTAGCAGATGTGCGAGCAGATCCGTAGACGACGTGGGCGTACCCGGTCAGCGATCTGTAATCCTGGGAGTCGGCGGACCAACCGCTAGCATTGCGCGGTGGGGTTTGCCACTTCCTCTGGTCGTCGGTGGCGGGTAGCTCGGTCTGTGTAGAGCTGGAGCACGAGTCGAGGCCATTATAATTGTAACAGCTTCCGGACGGGGTGGGCGCTGGCGTCGTTGGCGTCGGAGCAATGGTAGAAGTTGGCGTGGGTTTGGTTGGTGTTGGGCTAGCAGTAGTCGGCGTAGGCGACGAGGTCGCGGGAATCGCTGTCGTGGTCGGTGTCGGTGTGTCTGTCTTCGTCACCGACGGCACGCTCACTGTGCTCATGACAATCCACCTTCCGGCGCTGGTAGCCTTGTAGTTTGCATTATTGTTGTGGTCCCAAACACCATTGCCGTTGTTGAAGACAAACTCAAGAGAGGCCTGCGGGGCTGCGAAGTCGTACTGGAACCACCCAACTGATGCAGGGTACACCGAATCGGTGCTTGCAGTCATGATTTTTCCAGGGGACGTAGTCCACGATGATCCAGTGGTGTAGTGGATGTACGGAGCAGTCCAACCAGATTGGAAGAAGACGTGCAAACCGGTGCCGTCACTCGATGCCGTCAGAACTGTTGCTGATGGCGGGGTGCTTACGGATCTTGTCACTTGCCACGTTCCAGCTACGCTGACCTTGTAGTTGGTGTTCCCATTATTGTCCCAGACACCATTGCCGTTGTTGAACGCGAACTCGAGAGAGGCCGTTGATGCTGGGAAGTCGTAGCGAAACCAACCGAGAGCAGCGGGGAAGTTCGTCAAGTCAGTGCTCTTGGTCATGGCATAGCCCGGAGAAGTCGTCCAGCCAAGGCCCGGGTTGTAGTGGATGTAGGGTGCTGTCCATCCCGTGCGGAAGTAGACGTGGAAACCCGTACCATCACTCGCTTTGGCTAGCGTTTGCGCGTTGGAGATACCAGTGAGCAGGAGCACCACCACGATTGCGATGATTCTCTTCACCGAAGTAGTTGGGGCCATGGCGTATAGTCACGTGTCGTCGAGTCTTGCTAGGAGAGGCAGCGAGGAAGGTTTCTCTACTTGAGTTCTTCTTGGTGCGAGGCGAATTGAAAAGTGAGGAACTGAAGGAGACGGGATCAACTGCAGCATTGCCTGCTCTTCTTCACTTCACAGGGGCGGGTGTAGCTCCTCTGCACCAATTGTCATCACGCTTCAACCGAGCAGGTTGAGCATCCAGGAAGCAATGGTTGATTGCAGCTCACTTGATTCATTCCCCGTGCTGGTGTGGCAGCGATCCTACTTTTCGAGTGCTCGCGTGCTCGGATGATGCATAAGTAACTACACGAAGCAGAAGACAACTCACATTCGTCAAGTGAACCGCAAGTTGAAGTTGAAGATCGATTGATGACATGCAGCGTGTGTGATCGGTCAGGTTTCCGCTGCTGTCTCTCTGTCATCATAAAAAATGATCACGAACAGCGGGAGGTTAACTGGTGTGACAGCACTAACGCCGGGTGCTTCATTGTACAAAGTAATCACCGGGAGGCGCCTCGGCTCAGCTCAGCTCAGCTTAGCTCAGCGCCAACCAGCTCAGCAGCGCCGACCGCGTTTGGTGCAGGCGAAGTCCAGCGAGCACGTTTTGTAGACTCAATCGTAGCCTACGAATCGTAAGGCCTGGGGCCTTGGCGTTTACAGCAATGGCGCCGACAGACGAGCGCTGCTTTGGCTGGATTTCTGTCCACCTCCCGGTCTCCGATCAGCTTTTTAAAGCTTAAAAAGCGCGCCATTCGAACAGTACAACGGCAACTGTACGGCACATCTAGTATGCACGAAGCAGTCGCTGACAGCAACTCGCTGTCAACCGCGTAGACCAGAGACGATTGCCAACTGCAGTTGTGGGGGAAGACGGTAGTGCACTAAAACAGCAGAAAATCAAGATTAATTGAATTTGCAAGAATTAATTCTATAATAATTCGAACTCAATCAATTTGACAAATATTACTACATACGGCTTAATATAGCATCTCCAACGGTTCACTGCAAGAGGTAACTGTAAAGGATTTAGGCCCTTGTTCAAGTGCCAGCACGCGTTCTGAACAATCGTAACAGAATAACAGAAGGATTTGATTGGCTAACATAATGTCGTAAAATGGCTGGTTGGTACCAGTTTCCAGAACACCAAATTTTCCTGTGCCAGCGACAGCCATGGACGACGACGACACAACAGCTATCATTGCCGTAATAGCTAGTGTTTGCTCTAGCGCCGCCGTTATTGCTGCAGTCGACAAGCGCAGCATTCGCGCCTCTCCTTCCGGTACCTCAACGTTTCGGAACAGAACGTTTGAGCAGGCCATGGAGGCTGCAAGAACCAAATGGTTTCACAAGAAACTTAGATGCGACAAGACGTCATTCGTTCGGATCTGTAAGGTCCTACGCGATGCATGGCCTCGCAAACCTGCCGCTAACAGCCAGACAAAATTGACCAAGAGGATAGCTTTAACAGTGCTTTATCTTGCTCAAGTTTGTACAATGGATGCTACCGCAACCATGCTAGGTGTTCCGAGGCCCAGAGCGGTTGTCTACATCACCGACACGCTGGGCGTGTTGAACAACCTAGCATCTCGCTACATTTTCATGGGGCTACCCAGCGAGCTCCCGGATATTGAAAAGGGCTTCCAAGAAATTGCTGGGTTCCCTGACGTAATCGGTGCTGTCGACGATACGCTGGTGGCAATTCCATGACCTCGCGACTTTGAGGAGTGGTATTGTGAGACGAGGCGGGTGAACACCTTTTTGTCGTCCAGGTGGCGTATAGCGATTTTCCCAGATAACGCTTCCCTCCTTTTTTTCAGGAAGAGTCTTGGGGTCAGACTCCAAACGGGAACCTCGTTTGGAACGAAGTCTCCGAACGGAGTTGGCGTGTGACCTTGTGGAATCCCTTTGGGCGTCGTTTACCTTCGGCGGACCGGGCT